>JAMKCH010023861.1:0-160081 GCA_023653785.1 Ophioderma brevispina
ATTATGTGTATAAAGTGTCAAGTTTCATAATACTACATTCATCAAATTAAATTTAAGGCATCTATTTTGCAAGGTTTCGTAAAAATCAATCCTGCTGAAATAATTTACTTTTTATATAAACTGTGATTTGAAAACCAACAGTTTGGGGTCTCTTGATCCAGCCTACCCCGTTGATTTATTTTGCACAGTTTTACAGCCTTTGACCTTTATAATGGGACAAAAGGTATGCAATTCTGGCATATTTCATTGCATACTAAAGGTGGGTGACCCGATCAACAACCTTGGTCCCCCTACTTCATGAAAATTGTGATTTTGATATTATAAGAAAGTTTCATAATTTTTCTCATTCCCCATGAATTTTAGGCCATGAAATGTTTCCTTGATGTTTGTATTCATAAAGAAAAAAAGAGAGGAAATGGCCCCATGCGCCCTGGACTTGCCACTGTTCGTTTCTGCATACTTAGTATGCTAGCTGATGGTAAATAAAAGAAGAACACTTAACATGGCGGATATTTTCGAACAAAAATTTCCTATGCAAGAATGCAATATTTAATCATGGTCATAGACTAAATTTTTGTGTTGATACTAAATATATTGTATTAAATCAAATACATAAAAAATACTTAAAAAAAGTGAAGTATAGCCCATAATTATACTCAAAAACCAAAATATTCTCAACTGGCGCACATTTTGAAGTTTTGGCGCCAAACTGAACTGATTAATTCGAGTTATCGAATGTTATTTTAAATGTTATCCATCATTGAATATAGTATAACACATGAAATAAAATCTTTAAACGTCATAAAACTTGGAATATTAGTCAAAATGACGCTACAATTTGAAATTGCTGGCTACCCCCCTTGCACATCAAAAAACAAATGTAGCTAATACTTATTGGGTTCTCATGACCTAGTCTACAAGATACAAAATTTAACCAAATAAGAAAAAAAAATGCCACCTCTCAAATTGCAACAAAACGTCCGACTATCAGTTGTTTGTAACAGAAACATCTATACCACAGGTATAAACACACACTGTCCTATTGGGTGAACTACCATTTTGCTATACTATCCAAACTGCTGAGACCGATCGCTTTTAACTAAAATTTGTAATGAGATTTATTTTGGTGATATGCTTCCATGTGATTAGGGAACACATCCTATGAAAATTTTACCAGGATGGGTCACCCCTCTAATGACCAAAACACAGTTGTGTTGGAGGGGTGTCCTAATACAATGGGGGGGTGGGCAGCCTGAAAATTCTTGCCCCTCTCTAATGGAGGCCTTTAAAAAAATCCACCTAATTTTCAAGTAGGCCTACTTTATTGACACCATTTTGTCCCTCTTGGCTTGAAAAGCCATAGGGGGGTTTTGCGAAGCAATTCATGTCCGTACGTGTTTTCAATTTCACCTCTCCTTCAAAAGTCCGATTTAAACCAGACTTGGGGTATAAAGTCCAAGAGATTTGAGGCCACCAAATATTGTGGTCATAATAGTATATAATTTTCATATAGATTGGCTACAGAAATGTCAAGAGAACAAGTGATTTTGAGTTTGCTTATATGTCATAACATAGGCTGAATTTAGTTATTGCTCCAATACGAAATTGGGAATTTCACAATGTTTGTGCAGTAGAGGTTCCTTCATAGTGGTTCAAAGGTCATAACTAAGGTCAAAGGTCATCGGAAGTACAGTTAGTTGGGAGGTTATGTCATTCAAGCACTAATCCCCTAAATTGTTGGCAAAGGGCCAGCACCTGCTTGAGCCTTCACCTAAGCAATGCCTGTACAATAAATGCTTTCGTAATGACACAATAGCAATGCATAACCAAATTAGGTTTCCTGAAAATGGGTTTATTTTGAGATTTTCAACCAACAATTTTGAGATTTCAACCAATTTCGGTCCACAATAGTTGATTTTTGCAAAAAATGAGCGATTTTCATCACCAAAAATCGTCATTTTCATTCTGGCTGGGGGTGGCAAGATTAAAATTGGGGTTGCAAAATAATTTAACATCAAATTTTATAAAAGCAGAAAGTTCAGGATGCCAATAAATGTAAAGTTAAACACACATCTCCATGGTCTTCTTTCTTTGAAGTTATAACAGATAGAGTAACATAAACTTTTTGAAGCAGAAAATTCAAATAATGCCTGGAATAATGATTGACTTTGAGCAAAATGAACATGCCAAAAAAGGAAATTCTTACTCCCATATGGATTTTCAAGTTATGACCTTGCAAAATTTGCTCAGACGTGATACAACCCTCATTTTCTAATTAATACTATAAAGCAGAATACAATTTGCATGCGTCGTCGATCCGGTCTGCAGTTTAATAATAATGGTGTAACCATGATTTTTCTGTCACAATAGGCCTATATAATGGAAAGTGTTAAACTTATTTAAAAATGTATGTGTGCAGCTAGTGACCTTTGACCAATGTGTGTGTGACCTTTGACCTCACATTTGTTCTGTGCTCAGGTCTGTGGTCCTTTTGACTAAATTTGGTGGTCATATAGGCCTATAGGTCATTTCTCCACAAATTGACTTACCTTTGACTGAAACCCTATAACAAAATCTTCCTGCAAAATATCATGAACTGTACAATGTATGTAAGGACATAAAGAATAAATAGGCAGACAGGCCGGCAGATGCATTTTTGCCTGGATGAACCTTTGACTTTATGGGTGCAATCGGAAACACGAAGACGGTCCATGCCAAATATCAGCCCCATGTGTATGTATAGCAGCGGAGGAAATGCATTCGCCAGACAGATGTTCGATTAGAAAAGAAAAGTTACATGCACCACTTGGGATTTCCAGAAAATGGGCTGTATAACACTAAAATCTGCATGCAAAGGCTTAATTTACATGCAAAGAGCAAATGTTACATGCATATGTGCATTGTAAAACCCTCTCAAATCAAACACTGAGCCAGACAGACAGGCAGATCTCATTGTGGGCAGCCAGCATGCAGCATAGCTGGCAGGATCGCAGGGCCACTTTGCAATCTGTTGGTTTTTGGCTTTGAAATTTACAATGGTAAATAAAAAAATTTGATTTAGACCAAACATACATTTAGAGTTAGAGAATTGAAAAGTAGAATTAGTTTTGGAGTTGATCAGATCAGTGACATAATTCCACACCAGGCTGGAAAAAATGCAAAAATTTCCTGGGAATACAATCCAAATTTCCCTCTAAGATTGCAAAATTTCCCTTGAATTCTTATGTATTTCTTATTTAAAGGACAAAAATTTCCTTCCAAATATCAAAATTTCCCGGGAATGTCATTCCCAAATTCCGCACTTTTTCCAGGCATGTTCCATACTGTTTGGATGGAAGGACATTCACATAGAAAGTGGGCAATAGTTTCACTAAATTGCTGATTAACTTGTCCCCAGTCCACCAACCTTATCAATGGGCAAGCAATTACAACTCTCTGGCAGATTTACGACTTTGGTTGCTGGTTCAGGAGTCAGTAACATTGGTGTGAACAGGCTTTTATGTGTCAGCGCCCACAGCTTATATTCAATATAGCTGTGTACTTCAATTTTAATTATTTTAGTAGTAACAGCCACATGTAGCTTAAGAAATAATTTTGATATTTTGCAGTGGTTATCAACAGATTCTACCTTCTGAAGGCCCATTATTTTCCATTTATGCAATATGATTGATGGCTAACAGCCTGCACTAGGCCTATTCACAAGTAGGAAGACCTTTACTGTTGACTGTTGTGAAAATCATAGTCTGCAAATCAAAAGGCATTGATTTCTGGGAAAATTTCATCAAACTTGATTTAAATTGACAATGCTGTCTCCATAGCAATTTCAGCAATAAAAAAGTATTTAACATAAGGCCGTGATCTTGTGGCATAGCACAAAATATAAAAATCTGCCGACCGACCCATGCACTAAAAATGCCCTAAAAACCAATTTTAAAAGCAATGTGCAAGTGGGCCTTTACTTCAAAATATACTAAAGTACCGTACCACTGTACAATACACAAAACTTTTGGTCATTTTGTTGAGTAATTGCTACCAATTTTTATCTCCCGTGGTCTTCAGCTTGTATTATACTTAGGATGATTTTTATTTTTGCTCTGCTTTGTGTTGGGTCTTGGCTTGGGTGAATGTTATTATCAACCTCAAGTCATCCAATATTGGACACTCTGGGTCATGCAACCTTTGATTACCTGTCATTTTTTTTGGACCCAAGACCTGTCCTTTTCAGGTCGGCTTTTTGCAGAATAAAAATATCTTCTGCATATTCAAATTTAAAAAAATGGGACACAGGGACAATTCCTCAAAGTGCAGCTCTCAATTATTTTGGAAACTTTTTTTTGCATATAACTTTGGAACATCCTTCTTAAGGTTGAAATTTTTTTTTTCGTGAAAGGCCCCGGATTTCCCCATCCCACATACAGAGATGTAACTTTTCGGAAATTTCAGATTTTTTTCCATAAAATATAAATGCGTAAATGTTTTTATTTTTTTATTATTTTCTGGTTCCCTTTCTGATATCAATTTCAATGATGACTTAAAGCTGGCGTAAAATCTTGTCAAATCACGTTTACAAGAAATTACGTCCCGGCGCTGCTTCAAACCAAATGCTCTCTTAAAATTTGCTTTCCTAGTCCGTGCAAAATCGCATTTTTTGATTTTAGGGAATGGGACTACTCCTCTGTTACATCTCTGTATAATGAGAGTAATTTTTCCACATTGACCTTTGATCGACATTTATGGTGTTACACATGTGACCGTGGTTATTACCAGAAGGCCTTACATTACATTTGTTTGATGGTGGTGGGCACCTCCCCCCCTGTTGTGTATCGGGAACGTTTTGTAAAACTGAACAGGCATTACTTTGCATGGGAAAAATTAAAGTCCATGGCCCGATCCCTCATAGCCTCGTTCCCCAGCAGCCCCAGATTTGTTACCGGAGTGGTCAACATTTTGCTTCAAAAGAAAGCTACAATTTTCCTCTTTACCCTGTGAAATCTTAGAGCCAAGGATGGTTTGGTTTCAAAAGTTATGAGGGGAAAAGTGCCCCATTTTGGGTCGACCAATGTTAGTTTTTACACAGTCACTCTATGGGGCTTACAAAATCCAATCAAAACGTTATTTTTACTCTCACATCAAAACGATTGAAATATCGTCTCGAGACTTTGCAGATGTGGGTGTGGAGTGAAGCCATCTATCAAGATGAAAACTTCATAGCCTTAAATCAGGGTCCATCCCCCCCCTTTATTATTATTATTTTTTTTTTTGTTTTGTCGGAGTCGCGGTCGCCTTAGCGACCCGACTATAGAAACCACTGCCTCAAAATTGCGAATGATTCTATTTCGAATAGCTGAAGGTCCTTTCCATTAAACGTTTCTTTTATGAATGATCTACGTACTACTATTATTTTGAGTTTTTTGAGTGTTGGGTGGTAATCGATGCAATTTCAGACAAGAATAACAGCATTGCCATTTGTTGAAATGGCCCTTAAAAAGCATTTCTTTGATTTAGTCTCTGGGAAGACTTGCTTTTTGATGGGAGTTTTGGTTAAACGTTGCAGGATAGATAAGGGTGAGTAGACAAATAGGAGAGTTATAGAGTAAGTAAGAAAAATGATCAGGCCACGTAGAGTTAGACTAACGTAATGATTGAAGCTTTTATTACCATGTATTGTGTTTTGATATTATTTAAGGACGAAAGTTTTTAGGTTACATCTTTAACATGATAGGAAGGGGTAATCCTAGTTAAATTAAAGCTTATATTTTGGGGATTCCGTTTTTAACACTTTTGCCGCCCAATTGGTAAAAACTTTTTTCGATTTCTTATTTTAAATGAATGGAAGGTGTAACCTATTTACATTAAAGCTGAAAATTTGAGGATTCAGTTTTAACACATGTTGCGCCCAATTGGGCGTTTTTCTATTTTCTTTTCTTTATTTGAATGAATAGGAAGGGCGTAACCTATAACTTGGGGAGTTCAGTTTAAACCCATTTTTGCGCCCAATTGGGCGTTTTTTTCTATTTTCTCTTTTATTTGAATGAACGGGAAGATGTACCCTATGTTAATTTAAAGTCTTATTAACTTGGGGATTCAATTCTAACACATTTTGCGCCCATTGGGCGTTTTTTCTATTTTCTTTTATTTGAAATGAACGGGAAGTTGTAAGCTATGTTAAATTAAAGCTTATAACTTGGGGATTCAGTTTTACACATTTTGTTTTGCGCCCATTTGGGCGTTTTTTTCTAATTTTCTTTAGTTGGAAATGACGGGAAGGTTTAACCTTGTTAATTAAAGCTTAGTAACTTGGGGAGTAAGTTTTAAACCATTTTGCGCCCAATTGGGCGTTTTTTCTATTTTTCTTTATTTGACCTGACTGAAGGTGAAGCTATGTTAAATTAAAGCGTATAACTTGGGGATTCAGTTAAAAAAAAAATGTTGCGCCCAATTGGGCGTTTTTTCTAGTTTTCTTTGATTTGAATGACAGGAAGGTGTACCCTATGTTAATTCAAGCTTATAATTGGGGATTTCAGTTTTAACACATTTTTGCGCCCAATTGGGCGTTTTGTTCTATTTTTCTTTATTTGAATACAGAAGTGTAACCTATGTTAAAATTAAACTTATACTTGTGCATCAAGTTTTACCATATTTTGCGCCCACTTGTGCGTTATTTTCTATTTTCTATTTTCTTTATTTGAATGACGGGAAGTGTAACCTTGTTAAATTCAAGCTTATAACTTTGGGGATCAGTTTTTGACACCTTTTGCGCCCCATTGGGCGTTTTTATTTCTTTTTATTGAAAATGAGAGGAAGGTGGAAACCTTGTAAATTAAAGCTTGGAAACTTTGTAGGAGGGTCAAATTGTCACACACCAATCAAAGGTCAACGGAAGATCAATTGTACACAAGGTGATTGGTTCTAATGCAATCTTATGCTCTTGTATCAAAATCTACTTTAAATCAGTTATGACTGATATTTCTTTTTAAATTATAACTTTCTGAAATAACAGGTCAAACTTAAAACTAGAATACCATCTACTCCTCTTAAATGGTTTTTGTCCTCGCCTGAACTTTTTTTTCGGCAGAGACTTAGTAATCACCTTTTCCGTCTGTCTGTCTGTCCGCGGTCCTGTCTGTCTGTCTGTCATCGTCCTTCTGCCTGACGTCCGTGTTCACGGCTTGTGTACGATTTATCTGGAGTTCCGTAAGGGCTATGATGTTGTAAATTGGTGGAAAGAGGCGGGTACACGAGTTCTCGACCTGATTAGATTTTTTGGGCGTAAAAATACTACTTAAGTATCAATTTGCATAATTAACGAACCCTTTTTCCCGCAGGCGTGTTTAAAAGTTTTCTGGAGTTCCGGCAGGCGTAATGATGGATGTAACTTGGTGGAAGGGAGGGGCGGAGAGTTCTCGAACTGATTATATTTCGGGCGTATTTCGTACAAATTAAGTATGCAAAGACTAATTAATATGCAAAAAACAGCTTATTGCTAGAAGTTTGAAACGGTCCATTTGGATCCTGAAAATTCCCTCACACTGCATGAATCCTATCCTGGTGCGCATCTTTTTTTTTTTTTCCAATTTGAAGCGTGTGTGATACAAGCGGCTTAGGGAAGGCAAATGAAGCTAATTAAATATGCTAATTACTTGTATCTCTTAAACCGTCACACGCTAGGCACAACATCATTCGCTGCATGAAAGAATACTATGCCATGCATCTTTTGGGTGAATCAATAGTGGGTCCAATTGCTAGTGGGGGGCCGATTAAAGGGGCGTTTTTTGATACAATTGATCTAAATTAACTATGCATAATTGCTGTAATCACTGAAAGGTGACCTTGGATATGCAAAATTCAAGGAAAAAGCAAAACTTTCGCTACATGAGACTTCTAATGCCGTACATCTTTTGTATATCACAATTGCGTCAAGTGCAAGTGGATCCAGAGTGCATTGTTGCTGCATTGAAATCTAATAACTATGCGTAATTGCTGTCTGCGCATAAATGGTACATTGGATACACAAAATAACTTCGCTACATGAGACTACTATTGGTACATCTTTGTGTGAATAATAATTGTGGTCAAAATGCCTGTGGGCCACTTAAAGTGGGTCATTCTTTATATGTTAAAATTTGCAACTAATGCTAAACTAAATGCTTGGTCGCATTTTCAACCAAATTTTCTCTCATGTTGTCAATGGTCAGTGTGAAATAACTACACCTTCAAAAAATTTGATCGAGTTTTGTACCTTACATTTTTTTTACAATAAATTAGGGTCAGCATGTGTTTATGTGTGCAATATATTGGCTTGTGTGATTTGTTGGTGTACTCAAAACAAGAAGGCTTATCAAAGGGGGGGGTTAGTACAAACACCCCAAACAAGGTAATTAACATAAATATCTAGATCAGTGCCCATGTTTTCATTGAAAATGTGTTTTTTCTACTTCTGGTCATCCTTTTGGGTTGCCAGCCTGTTTACACTTCTTGAAATGTGAAATACCGCAAATGCGGCAGTCACCACTTTCTGGCCACCGAGCGCGACTCAATTTAAAATGTGGTCCCAGATTTTTTTCACAAATATTTTGCCAAAAATTGGAAAATTTTCATATTTTACTAAATTTAGTGTATTTTAAGGGGATTTTTGCTGAACTTTTCATTATTAAAATATTATCTACATGTAAAATGTTGTGGCCCTGGGGTGGTGTCAAATGAAAGAGCAGGACCTAAGACACTAATAAATGCAAACCGGGGGTGCTACTCCTTACCATCTCTTGGTTATGATTATGTTTGGGGACATTTCATTCAAAATTAATATCTCCCAACGGAAGATTTTTTGGACTCTATGGTGTATCAAAGGAAAGAGTGAGAAGTATGAAACTTAAAATGCAAACCCGGGGGGTCTACTCCTAAACATCTCTTACTTGTCTCATGTTGGGGGACTTCAAGATTAATATCTCCCAATGGAAAATTTGTGGACCCCTAGGGTGGTGTCAAATGAAAAGAGTGGAGAGGGTAGAAACTATAAATGCAAACCCCGGGGTGCTACTCCTAAAATCTTAGTTATGCTCTTGCTGAGGACTTCTAAAGGACTTCTCAGATTAAATATCTACACAATGGAAAATGTTGTTGACCCATGGGGTGGTTTCAATTGAAATAGCATAAGTAAGAAATACATCAATCAAACGCAGGGTGCTACTCCTAAACATCTCCTGACTATCTCGTGTGGGTTTTCAACTTGCAAGATAATATCTCCACAATGTAAAATGTTGTGACCCCTATGGTGGTGTCAAATTAAATAGTGGAAGTAAAAGAACTAGTTAAGAATTGGGAGTTTAGCTGTTTGCACAACTTTTTTTGGACACCCTGGACTTGCACAGTTGCACTCTGTGTGCTGTGCTGCTTTTTGTCTACAATTAAGCGCGAAAGCAGCGAAACTTGTGGTTCGAGAACCCCTGTTAATGTTGTTTCTTCGTTCTTGTAAATTATTCCTGGCGACCCTACAACAGTTTTTTAAATACTTTGGTTGCTGTAAACTTTGTTTTCAAGTAGATAATTATACCACGCATGCTTGCAGATGCTACCAGCTGCATTTAAGTTCAATTCTGAAAGAATTTATGACCAAATTTTATTTGGTCATATCGTAAAACATTTTACTATGCATCAAAATAATTTTAGTGCTCAAGAAAATGGCAAACAACATGGTCACTTTTCAGCCAGTCAGCCTGCCTGACAATCATTGTTTTCGCCCTATTTGTAAATTAATCAACTATTGATGAATTTTGTCTTTCATAAAAGGTGCGTTGTTCTGATATGAGAGCCTTGGCACTTTTCCCACCACGTATCGCAGGAATACCAAACTTGCGGTTTTGATGGTAGAAGCAATAGGTTGCAAGGCCTAGGCTATTCATTACTGTTGCTAATATTGATAGTTAACCCTTATAAAAATTGCAGTTTTTTTTATTTTGGTATGAAATGATTTGAATGCGAAATTTCAGGGCGACAAACATATATTGGGGCCTCCATTCATGTGATATCAAAAGCGATACCACTTCCGGGTAAGTATATCGACTCACATCTGATAAAATGGTGATTTGATCGTAGGTGAACAATATAAGCCAACATTCAAAGGCAGTCTGTCATAATTTGGCAGTCTTCACCAATATTCTTTTTTATTACATGTATGCAACATCTGTTTCCATCATAGTATAGTTTGTATTTTTTCTCATTTTAATACAGGTGTGTCATTATACTAGTCTATCACACTTGGTTTTATAACTACAAAGCAAATTGCTAATGATTGCCTCATCCAAAGAGCGTCGTAAATTCAAAAAAAAAAAATGCGTGATCAACACGAAGCTTAACGAGGCCATCGACTGGGGGGGGGATTCCCAGAGTTCCAGTGACCTACTGTATACGCTAACTCATAGGGATGGAAATGGGCACCGAATGAGATGCATTTCGGGGATCGTGCAAATGGTCTATTGAGCGTTATACTTGCCAAATCTAACATGTGGCAGCTATTGCAGATGCCCTGAACCCTCGCAAAGGTTGCACAGCCTTCAAATTTGGCGGGTTATGTAATTACTGGGGCTGAGCCAGAACAAGCTTGTAGTGGTCAAGGTACGTGGCTGTCGGGGAATAAAAAAGTTAGCGGAAATGCCTGCACAAGCCTCGGATTGGTGAACAAGCTACCTTATGGTGTCTGCATTTCATTGTATACATGTACGCATTCTAGCAGATTATCTGATCCAACATTTGGGAATTATTTTGTGTGATGTATTTCTTCCACATCAGTGACATAACCAGAGGGGCAGGGGAACAACTCCCCCCTTCCTCTTTGGAATTAGTGATTGCCCCTGAAAATATGTGCCCCACACCCCTGCAAAAAATGTTATGGTACTCTTCCAGATCATTCAATTCTAAGTACCTGCAGGAGGTAATTGTATGCAAATATGTGTTGACGAAAACAATCATAAAAATTTACATCCATCAAAACCGTGAATCCATGCTGACTCCCACTGGTTTTGCTGTTAGATTTTTACGAGTTCCATACCAGAACATGTGACTATTTGTAGGAGTGCATGAGTCCAGTGCTAGTCCAACTACACTTGTCAGTATCTCGTAATGTGTGGGACTGTGCCCATGTTTTCAGTATAGGCATCTTTTAATTGGGGGGGGGAGGTGGTGAGGACAGGGTTTGACCATCAGGGAGTTGTTTTGAAGCCTAGTTCAAATGTTAAAGGTAAGGTTGGTGACCCGATCATGGTCTGATTTTTTGTGCGTTTTCTGTCTCACATGGAAGCATATCACCAAATACTTCTCTGTTGACAAATTTGAGTTGAATCAGTCCTACCGTTTCAGGGTTGGTGATCAGATTTTGTACAATTTAAATCAGTTTTTTATAAATCATGATATGAAATTTCCTTCAATATTGTTATTTAATGCTACAGTTATCTTACTAAATACTACCCTAAGTTCCTGATGTATTATCACATAATATTTTTGTGATTTGATTATTTTTGTTTTAATCATAATAAAATTAGTCAATATTAATCTAATGTGCTGCCCAATCAACACTATCTATGTACATGTAACTACTGCATGAGCACACAGATAGTTGTGATGGGTGAATGGTTTCAAGGAATTTAATGAAGGTTTTAAATATGAATATTTTGTGTTTTGTGCTGAAAATTCTGAAACTTGTATCAACATAACAGGTGGTTAAGGCCCCTTGCTGCAAATTTGTATTGAAAATGTGAAAAACTCTTAAATTAAACCAAACTATGCAAAAAGAATTTTAAAAATCCATTTTTTCACCTAAAATTATTAAAAAATTAAAAAGTTGATTTTAAATCAGTGATTTAAATCAACTTAAATTGTGCCAACCTATCATCCTGTGCGCATTAATGTGGCTTGTTTACAGTTATTGTAATACACACGATTAACTGCTCGTGTTAATTATATATGTCCTTCGATGGCTTTTCTTATAAAACACAGAAATCTATGTTGTAATCGGGTGGGCATCTTCATAATATCGTTTGACGGTACGTTACCAATACAGACATAAACATCTGCTCCACAGGGACCAAATATCAATGCACTTTGTGAGATGGCTTTTTTTGTGTGCTAGACTTTCAATCGGGGATGATGATGATGTTATTGTTAAGGACATTTCATGATGTAGTCAGTGGGAAATGAACATGGTGCACCCAAGACATGTCCCATATTTTACGGTCGGTGATACTCCTAATAGGTATTTAGATGTAGCAATCCTGGTAAATGTCCCTCTGGAAAATCAGAATCTTTTAAGCTGTTCTTAATTTCAACCTATCACACCCTAATATCTGTATATACCGATTACAGATTTTAAAATTTCAAAATTGGTGTTTTTTTTTTTTGTTATCCGCGCGTTCCAACAGCCAGAGGCTGCCAAAAGAGCAGATCAATTTGGTAACCACTAAAATGGTGAAATAGTAAGTTAGGAACAACATACACACTCTTATGTACAATAAAATAATAAACTGATGATTGGTATCAGTTTCTATTGATTAAATTTTCACACCTTTCGAAGAAAATACACTTTACTTTTTAAAATTTAATTCAAGTTTGGACCTTTGATATTAATTTAATCAGTTATAGAAATCGGTAAAAAATGAGAATTTTCCGATACTGAATCAGATACCGATAAGGTTATAATCGCCCGATTTCAGAAATCCTGACATATCGTTCTTTCTCTACTGTTCTTAATACATGTTCTGGTTGATTATTCATATTGATTTTGTGTATAATTAGCCAAACAATTAGTATGCAGGGTGTTAAAGACCCCTACAAATAGTTTTAATGTCCTGCGTGTGTGAGTGGGGGACCCACTGAAGATAGCTTTGTAACACTCTCAAGTACAAAGGGTGGTGTTTTTGAGTGATTAAATCTGTAGACAGCCTGAGAGGGAACCCTGAACATGATTCTTAAATCTGCAAGTGGTGCCTTAAAGTGCTTTGTTTCCCATCGTCCTCCCGCCGATTTACCCAGAATGTAGTATAAATTTTGATATCAATGAAACCAATTTTTTTCTTGTCCGTCCTGGAAATTTCAGCTTTCAAATCATTTCTTTCTCAAGATACAGATAAAAACCTACTGTTTTGAATGGTTAACAATCAATTATCACGTAGTGATAAAACTAGGAATAGGGCTTTGCACTAGATGCTGATTGTGTCTACATCAAAACCGCAAGTTTGTTCCCACGGTACTTGAACACGATAGACAAAAATCGGAACAAGCACCTTTTAAGGAGGGATCTAGACAAAGATAACGACATTGTGGTTTGTTTTTTTGCTGTTTTTAGCCTCTAACTCATGCTGTAGATAGTACAAACTGTCTTGTTGGAATCCGTATGAGGCATTTGGAACGAATAGGTGGTATCTTTTCAACATGATGGATTACATATTTATCTGGACCCCTCTCCTTTTGCACTTTGGATGTGTTACATGACTGTCTTTACCTCCAGGAGGAAGGGAGGGTCAACATTCTCCACTCAAGGTCCAGTGTTCCAACTTGTGGCCAACAAAAGCCAGGAATTACTGTGTGAGACAAGATCAACCATTGAATCCCAATGGTGCCTCTGCAGATGTCATCATGAACTAATCCCATAATTTGGTTTCATACACATGGTCTATTTTGTAGGAAATTGAAACCCATTCAATTTCCCGCATTTGATTAAAAAAGATGTCGTTTAGTGACCACTGCCAACTATAAATGTGACTGGAGATCCTTCTCCAAAAGCCAGTAATTTTATCATTGACTAAAGAGTCCACATGGGGAGTCCTGGGCGATATAAGGGCAAAGTTCATCTGGGGGTCATTTGAGGTCATTTTAAATTTAACTAGTGCAAAAATGGATACCCTTAGTTATGGAGCACAGTACAAAATCCTTCCATGGTGGGCAACGTAACACCATAGAGGCCCCCTGAATTTTATCATGATTATAGTAATAGTTCAATCAGACCGGTTGACCTGTCATATGATCAGGGCATGAATTGAGGAGACCATCTTGTATCAAAGATTATTCAATTGTGAACAAGTTTGTTGACCTGCTTTATTACCATGAAATTTACACAATTCAAAATTAGTTTTGCCATCAACGGAAGTAATAATTACCATCTTGTATGGTGATTTGCCTGCTTCAATTTTCCTTCCATGGAAGGAATTCCTTTCCTTGTTATTTCAGCCTTCGTGGTATATGAATGGCACCTTGTGTTATGCCAATTTGATATAGAGAACTGGACAAGTATTCCCATTTGTCAAAATTCTCAGGAAATCAAACAGGCAAAATTCCTCTATTCGGGCGTCAAAATTTCATGATATTTTTTTCATTTCATTGATTAAATTTCAAAAATAAGTGTGCATCTGCATTTATGATTATGGGTCCCAATATATGCTGCAACCAGCGCATTTCAATAATCCACTGCATGAGTTTCTCCTCAGCTAAAAATTCACGGGACAAATGACACAAGATAACGCATGAAAAAAAAAATGGTTTGCCGTAACCTTACCGATCCATAAAAAAACTGCCGACTCATTTTTTCTGCAAATTAGCCCAAACATAAAAAATTGCAGACTGTCCCTGATTTCAGCAAACAATTAAAACCTTTTTTTACCAATACAAAGATGGAAAAATCAAAACAAAAAAATACAACAAGTAAAATAAAGGTCGTTGTTTATGTCATGAAAAAAAAAAGCAAATTAGGTTCTTGTTTCATTAGAGTAAAACATTGCTGAAGATCTAAAAAAAAATCGACTGCCCTATTATTTTTTCTTTGTTATGTAAAACAAATGTTTTTTCTATCAGAACAGAGTATAGGCCTATTTGAAGATTTTCGGAAATAGGTTAAAGGAAGGATTTTGAAGTAGAATTCTCACACTGTTATTTTTTCCAACTGAAAAAATTGACAGAAAAGGAAGAGAACACAGCAGTGTTCAAAAGATGTTAGAATCCCCATTCAGTACATGTTGCAGTAAGTGTCTGTACGGAGAGTAAGGACTAAAATATTGGAATATATTGCTTTTGACGACGTGTGTTTTCTGTACTGTATGAAAAAATCTAATTTTATGATTTCATTGATTTTATTTTAGCAAAATCACCGATGGGGGCCTTGATTACATTTTATGTTATTCTGCATAAATTCTTGTATTTTATGTTTTTTTGCTGACTTTCAGGATGGTGAATATGAAAAGATGCAAATGGAACGCATGAAGAAAGACCCTACCTCAGTAGACAATCCAACCTTCGACAAAGGCTTCCCGGACACCCTTCCCAGCAAACCAGATAAAACCGACTGCAGCCAACCAGGATTCCAGGACCAGTGTTGGTCGGTAAGTGCAGACTCGATCTTTTTTATCTTGTATTTAAACACATTTTTATCAGATGTTCTCTTTAAAATAATGACTATTAGAAATGTTTGTGTTGGTGCAATATTGCTTGTTTCAATCAAATGAGCAGGTCAGGGGTGCAGAAATATTTTCTTTCCTCAGAAGCAAAATGCGATGTTCACATAGATAGCTACAAGACTTTCAACCATTTCCTCGGAGCGACGCTCCCAGCTCCCGCATTTTCTGCACCCCAGCAAATGAGAATCTTTGCCAAATTTTAGGGGAAAATGAAAATAGAACACTTTTGCAGTTTTCATGAACTTAATCATTTTCATGCTTTACATTTTGAGATATGCCCAAAGCATTTTACCAAATTAAATGAAAGTATTCTCAGAAAGATGCTGGGTGGTCTAAATTTAATTTGATGATAAAATTCATGCTGGGCTATTGTTTCAAGTTTGGCAATGTTTCGGCTCTTTTCCTTCAGGGGTGTTTCGGCTTTCTTAACTTTATATACCAGTTGACGTTCCAGCTGATGCATGTTAGGTTTTAAGTTAGGTAAGAGCCAACCTAATCTGCCAAAATAAATATTTCAAACTGTCAACTATCACCAAAAGATTAGGTCCTTCATTTAAATTGCACCACCCCTTTTGAAGGTAGTCGTCCCCAAGAAGAGTATGTATTTCAGATAGAATAGCACATTGGCGATTACATTTGAAATACACACTCCCTCTGTGGAAGATTGTGATCAAGTCTTCCATGGGGGGAGTAAAGGTTCTTGTTGGAATAGCTCATAGAGTAACTTCATTTGAAATGCATCCTGCAGAAGATTTGGTTTAAAGCCTTCCCTGCAGAATGAATATATGAAATGGAATAGCCTTGACATTGTACTTTTGAAATATTTCTGATGATCCTGTCAAGATCTTTTATGACAAAGAACCCTTGATATAATTGACTGAAGAAACTTAAGATGCAAAATCTCAGTTAAGCAAGGAAAAATAGGGGCTACTTTTTCCATGGGAAGTGTACTGGAATGCAAGATTGCACCACGACCAAACAGGGAAAATGGGTTTCAAAAATCTAAAGCCATGCAGAGTCAGACAGTGCATGGCTCAATGTTATAACAATTTATTGATGGCTCCTTTCCCTTAATTCCAGGGTATCATGTAGCATCTGTCAGAGTGCAGTATCAACATTGAATTTCCCCGTCCATTTTTTGGGGGGGGCAGGCTGAAGGTACCCAGGTGCAAGCATGCACAGGTGCATGTAAGTTTCTCTAGTGCATGTAACTTTTGTATCCTGCAGGCACATGTGCATGTAAATTAAATTTTGTGAATCAATAAAATTAAATATGCCATTTTAGTATTTCATAGGAAGTCATTGAATGCTGAAATGATAAAATTTGAAGCCAACTGTTCTACAGAGTCTGATATGAAAGGTTAGCCAGTACCGGTAACCTCAATCCGTGTTTCCAATTAGCCTGTGCATGTAACTTTTACATTGTTGCAGGAAATTTTGCAGACAGCAACGGGCATGTAATTCTAACTTGTAATTCGAAGCCTGGGGGGGGGGGGAACCAGAAGAAGAGCATATTTCAAGAATTGTTAATTTGCTTTACAAATACAAGATGATAAACTTGAAATGTTCAAAGTTCTCAAATATGAAGTATTGTCTAAAAGGACATGTACTGGGTTCAAATGTCAGTGGTGTTTTAAAACTGCATGTTAACTAATTAATTTTGACCAAAAAAGTGACACCTGTTTAAGATTTCCATGGAAACCATGGGTAGTTTCAGTTTCTACATGTATAGGAACCAAATAGCCTAAGGGCTCCCACTTATTTTGAGCCATGAAGAAAAGATGGGTAACAGAATTACATGAAGGGTATTGTACTTATTTTGAGCCATGAAGAAAAGATGGGTAACAGAATTACGTGAAGGGTATTGTACTGTGTAACTGAGAGAGGTAGTTATCAGGCTTTTTATGACAAAAGGATACATTATCTTTGAATAAGAAAAAAACAATTTCAGCTGACTTCTCCATTCTATTTGCTGTTCCTTGCAGAAAGCAGACCAGGTTCTACTTGTGGTGAAGGAGTTCTATGATGAAAATCGCAGCATTGTGTGGAATGCGGTCTACTTGGTGCTACTTCTAGGATATCTCGCATACCTCATTTATGCATGCTTCTATGACTTTGATGTAAGTCAAACAAGATTTTTGTTTTAAATCACTCAAATTTGTCAATGCAATATTCTATTTTAGATTAGGGCCAAGTATTTAATAAAACAAATGTTTGAAATGTTGACTTATCTTGAGAAATGGCCATACCTGGAAAAAGTGGGGAATTTGGGAATGACATTCCCAAGAAATTTCGATATTTGGAGGGAAATTTTGCGATCCTAGAGGGAAATTTGGATTAGATTCCCAGGAAATTGAGCATTTTTTCCAGCCCTGGAAATGGCTTCCTTCAACTGCTACCCCTTCTATAGGCAATAGAAATATTTTTGCCTTCAATTTAATAACAAATCATGTTACTAACAATTTACACAATGTTTAAATCTTTTGGAAGTGACTGGCAGAGAGCTGGTAGTCCCTGGAATGGAAAACTGACCACCTAAAATTAGACGTTGATAATTTTCATGAACAGTTACACAGATGTAATTTTGAGATTATTGAAGTAAAATTATGTGTTGCATAGTCAATATTTTCATGCTGTGAGTGAATTTGAAATAAGTAAAGTGATATCAAATGGTTGGCAAAAATCTGCTAGGTAAAAGTTAAGTGAACCCTGGATAACAAGAGTGCTCCTACCATTTTGCAGAGTCTTTCAAGATGGTCTCGAGGCAATTACATTACTTGCATGCTGTGAATGTTATTGTTTTAGTAATTTCATTTTAAATGATGGGAGTCATTTAGATAACAATGTACTCAGGCACGCTATCCAAGTGTGAACTATTATCAACTATATAGATTTGTAGAAAGGAGATGACAATTCATAGAAATTTGAGGATAAAATTTCAAAGTACTAAACCCCCAGACTGCCTCTATCTGTGTGTGCTATTGCAAGATTTAAGTTCCTTGACCAAATGGACCCACCAAGTTTCTTATGCTATCACCTTACTCATATACTGAGAATCTTATTAACTATAACTAAATATAGAATTTGTTAATGAATTTATCCTGGGGGTTCAGTTAGAAGAACAAAGCAAAAATTATGAAGACAAAACGCAGAAATCCAGGACTGTCATTTTACATGTTTGTGCCCGCCATACAGATTTTGAGACTTTTCATGAGGAATGATGATGTTGAAGCACTTGGCATGCTGTGCATGTTATTGTGATCAAATTAACCATCAAGTTCATTCAACCTGTTCACCCTGGGGTCCCAGAAAGAAATCCAGTCAGGTTTGTTGTGGATTTGCTATTGTGTATCCAGACTTGGACTGACATTGACTTCACAAGTCTTCATCCCGATTTGGCCTGGGATTTTGGCTTATGGGAGGTGTTTGATAAAATTATTTTCAAAAAACATCTTATCTGGAAATGTTGATAGGAGGGGTAATGTCTATGAATACTACAGAAGTGGGCCAGATGTTGAGGAAGGGACAGCAGGATATGTTTAGAAGAGCTGGTATTATACCTGTGAACAAAATATTGAGATCTTGGTATATTGAACAAATAGATTCTGCTTTGGGCTTTCAAAATCAAGCTTAACCATCATTTTATGGGCCACACGATCAAACATTAGCAGAAAAAGTTTGCCAAGCATTGTAGAGTCACATGTAAAATTCATTCAAAGTGGTGTTATAGAGGGCTCCAAACCCAAATCTGAGTTCCCTTTTCACCAACTTGAGCCCAAATCCAAACCTGACCCTAGCCCTAATCTTAACAATATTGTTGTGTACCCTATTGGTGTCCCATTAAACCCTTGATATACACACATTTTTTTTAATTGCAAATTATTTGTTTTGAGGCCAGACTCAAACTTACCCTTATCCTAACCTAAATAAAACATTTGCCTTGTTCCGAAACGTATTAAGGGTTGTTTACAATCAGTGTACCTCGGCCCCGGTCCCTCAACTCAAAATAAAAGTGGTTAAACATGGAGAGTCTCTTTTTTCAAAAACCCCCTTTTCAATGATTTTCATTGATTTCCCCCCCCCCTTTTTTGGCAAATCGATGCAAAATCGGGTAAAATACCCCCTATTGCAAGGTTTCAATTGACAAGATTGTCATCCAAAACCCCTTATTCAATGACTCTTATAATTTAAAAATTTTTAAGAACAAAAACATACAAGTATCAATATTACTTTGTGTCTGCGGTACTCCCAGATGATCCTCTCTTTAATTGGGATTAATTAAAACATTGGATACGATTTAACTTGATAAAAGGCACAAAGATACACAAATGTTCCTGTAAAAGTTTGTCGGCGACCACAAACTCCAATTCTGTAATTGCCCCTTTTTTTTTAAATTTCTGCAGGAGACAGATGCTCAGAATACCCCCTTTTTTCGTGATTTTCCGCGGTCCCTGATGACAGTAAAAAATATACCCACCCCTTTTCCTGAAATTTAGAACTCACATGGTTACCCCCACTTTTTATCTTGAGTTGAGGCCCGGGACCCCCCTCGGCTGCCTCATTTGGGGTGAAAAATGAAGTCTCAATGAGTATTTGTCAATATGAATGTTTTTGCATTGTAGGCAGTCAAGTAGTATAATTCCAAAAGTTTGAGGCGTCACATCTTCGTGAATATTTTATGATTGCAAGAAAGTTACAGGTTTTCGGAGAGGACATAGTTTTTGACGGAGCACTTTCTTCCTTTCTACACTTGGGTGAAAAAACCAAGTGCTTTGATTATTTTCAGTATTAATGTTTTTGTATTATAGCTAATTCAAGGATATCTTTTCCCAAAAATTCAAGCGCCTATGTCTTCAGAAAATTTTTTAATGGTTTTGAAACTTCATGTTTTCGGAAAGGAAAGATTTTGACGGAACACTGGGACTTCTAACATTTGATCATTTGATACAGGAAAACTTATGGTTGCCACCAAGTGTTTACTACAGAATTTGTAGAACATAACTGAGTTTTTACATGCAAATATCACAAATCAATCTGTCAATTTAAATTGATTTATGAGCCTAAATATATGGAGAGGACATTTTTGACGGAATTTAACTGCTAATTTCAAATTGGAGCACTACATATTACCAAAGTGGTCCCTCCTTTAAAACTTCTTGAAATTTAATTACCTTGCAACCAAATGTTATTCCTGAATGCTGAAATGTTTGTCCCAAATGTTCTTAATGGCAGTGTTGAATTTACTCAAATATTAGCTTTAAAAATCAATGAGACAGTTATTTTGAGCAATTTCCCTGTATAGTTTCATATTTTGTTGTCATCAGCATTTCAAAAGGTTTCTTTGCAACTGTAGCGTATGCTTTTGAGTGGTCTTAAGTTGGCATAGTAACAATTTTATGAAAAGACAGACATTGTTTTTTATGGTTCCTATTGTAGTGTTTCATCCATGAGGTACCCCTGAGTGTAAAACAACCCTAAACAACCCTTAACTTGATCTGCTATTCAAACCCTTAAAGAAAGCAAGTCTTACCCTTAAGAATATTTTTTAACCTTTGTTTTAAATTGGCCTCTTTGGGGCCTTTTTTATATTGCACTGGCACTAAAAAAAGGTTATATGGTTAAAAAGACAGTACAAATTGTTAAATTAAAGCCAAGCCCTTAATGTGTTAAGATCAAATGACAAAGCCTCCTAAAGGTCATCAACTCCCACTAGTACCACTAACAATTATAAATCTAAAGAGTAAAGCATCAGATCGTCCAACATGTGATCCCATGTGATTGATTACAACCTTACAAATAAAGCTGATCGTGTCTGAAGTCTATTCTTCGACTAATGGAATGGGAAGTGAATTAATTGATGTGCCACTCATATACTGATCTTTGTTCATACTCAATTGAATAAGAAAAATACTTCAAAGACATAACCCCCTAGATACATTTTTGTTATCTCAAAATACTACAAATAATCCTAAGACAGGACATTTAGATGAAACTCCCATCATCCATCTTCTCCTTCTGCACTATACTGGCTACGTGACTATACTGGTTCATTCATTCGAAATTGTCATCAATCAAACATCCTAAGTCACATGACTTGTTTAGTGCTGTAGCTGAATTTTCGCACGCCAAGCACTGCCCTTGTGCAATGTTGTGATATCCGATTCCACCGCAGAAAAAGGTCAAACTAGTAGCATCTTTATGTGTTTAGTGCCAGAAATTTTGCAGATGAGAAAAAAATCTTTTTTCTCTCTTAATTTGGTGGAGTGACTTAGTGTGGCAGTTGATCCATGTTCCTCATGTGGTATGAAGCCATGTACATTTATCAGCCATGAAGTTGTGTGGTTATGCTATTTGGAAAGAAAGTGCGATATAATTTTGTGAAATACAATGGGATGTGGAAATGCTATCCTCTCCTGAGACTTAGGTATTCTGACCTAGCTATGTGTAGGAGTAGGAAACGAGGAGAGTGAAATTACCATGTGTGTGCTGGCTCATAGGATCTAGATCTGGTCTACAATGCAGGACCAGAATGTAAACAAATAGTGGATGCATGTGAACTAAAATAATTAAAGGTGCAATGTAAGATTTCAAATACATGTGTCCCTACAAAATATGAAAATTTCTGATTTTTGCACTGGGTGTAAAGCTCGCTATCAAACAGATCCCATCGGAATGATTCAGCTGAGATTGGTTTCCTTCTTTGGATACAAAGATTGGGACCATTTCTAATTTTCCCTGTAGGATTCCAATACAAATTCTGCCTATGTTTTCTATTGAAATTATAAGCATTTATATTCAAATCATCTTATTTTTCATTTACTTCTGTAGCCAAATCCAAGGAAAGGAATCTATTGAGTGTCTATATGAAATCACTACATATCACAAGAAATCTGGATTACTTGAAATCTCAGTTGCACCTTTAAAAACATAAATTTGTCAGATCTCTTGTTACCACCTTCAGTGCCAGTGGCATTTAAAAGTGCTCTTCAAGAACCTAGTGTAAGGCCTAACCTCAGCCGCGAGTCAGAATAATGAATACAAATGAAGAATTTTAATCTGATTTTATGGTACCCCTTTTGTATTTTTTCTCCTTCTCTCCCCGATGTTTAAAGAATTATCAGTGATTTTGAAAATATTTGAAATTTGCAGGAATAGCTTCAAAGTGAAATAATTCGTGTGATTCTTATAAGTTACCTTTTCCAGCTGTAGAATTGAAAGAAAAGAAAGAAACGGCAGTGTTCCAAGATACACGATTTTCTCCATTCAATTAACATGTTGTAGTAATTTGTCCTTCGACAGTACTGACTAAAATCTCCGATTCTGTCCTTATTAGTTTCTTCTGGTCGTAATCATGTGCATCGGTATTTAGGACTACCGGGACTTTACCTGTTACGTACATGCTCAAATCTGAATTTTGATTATTTTTTCGTTTGCTGATTTAAGCAAATCGACTGAGAGTGTCTTTAATCATTCTGTATAGGACTCCATCCATGCCCACACCACCTCAACTGAAATTAAAGATGCCAAAATTTGGTTCTAGTAACTTCTGGGATTGAACTCTGGGGTATCACTTCAAAGCCAAGAAGGTCAGCATCCACCTTGCCATGCTTGTGCATAATGATTTTAGTCAATCCATCTGTATGGTTTATATTGTGCAGGTAAAGCATGTTATGTGGTATTCTGAAAAGTAGCTATTTAGACCAGCGGTTAACAGGGTTAGTCTTACATGAGTGGACCTTTTTCCTTTCCAACATACTGGTGAAATTTAAATGTAATGGGCGAGAAAATACCTCTATATCTCACTCACTCACCCCAACTCAACATTTTGAAGTGTGTGGAAGAAAAAAGGTACACTCATGTAGGATTAACCCTTGTTTAAACCCGGTCCTTCATGTAGACTAACCATGGTTTAAATCCAGGTCTAAAGTTAGTCCCTCCCTTTCGAATAACCTGGTTTCCTTCTGACTTCAGCCACAATGTTAGAAGAGGTTTTTCAATCAGCTGTTATTGTGGGTAAACCAATTTCTTGTCCCCTGATACTCCATGGGCATCTTCCTAGGTAAGTGAGTTAGTGACCTATAGCCCCTACTCAAAATGCATGGTGTTATACTTTGGGCTTGGTGCCAATTTTTCCCCCCAAAGCAAGATAACATCCTAGTTGCTTATATTTTATATTTGAAGTATAGACAGACATGAGAATCTTTCGAAATATCCAGTTTAAAGACTGAATTCAGTTTTTTTTTTTGGTTGGCCCGAATTTTACGCGTTTTGGATTTATTTTTCATGCAGCCCGAATTGGGGTATTTCTGCTGGATTTCACGCGTTTTTTCAGTTTTTTTTTTTTTTACCGCTTTCTCAGTTTTTTTCTGAAAGTTCATTCTCATGGCGAGTATAGAAAATTCTTTTTTTGGCCTTCGGTTTTATGTACACATTCACATGTACAAAATTGTAACACACTCATGTAAATTATAATGCAGATTGGCTGCCCATAATCACTAGATATTAGGCATGATTTTGACTAGTCTTAGAAAATGGGAGGTGATTAACTGCACTTCTCTAGAGTTATTTCCAAGGAGAAAAAGGAGAGGTTCAAGATGAAGCTTCATACTTTAAATTAAAAGTCATAATCTGCAAAGTATTGTGCATAAAAAGGGCTTAGGCTATATTGGTGTTTGGGAACAGATTTTTGGTAGGGGGGTCTCTATCAAACATTGGCAGGTGGGTCTCAAACATTGGCAGGGCTTGGAATGTTTTCATGAGCCCTACATGATAACAGCATACATACAGAAAGCCATCTTCATAATTTATTATCCATTTAGAGAATTATTTAGTTCATCTCCTATTGAGCATGGCAACTCACACAGCATCTAGCAAATTTGGAATCTCGGGTCACTTTCTGAGGCTATTTCCAGTCATTGTTCATTATTTGAGTGATGTATTCTCAAATTCTAGACATGCATTTTTGTATCCAATTTGAGTCATTTAGTATTAGTTTTATGACCCAGGGGTGATGCAATGCAACCATCAGTGGATTATCAGGACAGGGAATGCTTGCTGGGGAAATTGGTGATTATTTTGGGACAGTTGTCCTTCCAAATTTGACAAAAACTTGAGTTTCTGGGTGAAACCTCCTTGACGGCCGAATATGTATACAGCAAATGTTGGTATTTCAATTTTACCTTAGAAATTAGTTTGTTGAAAAATCATGATATACACATTGTACAATATTTGGGACAGTCTGTTCCAAAGAATTTGACTTTATCCCCTCCCCCCACTTTTTTAAAAAATTCTGATAAAAATAATTTTTTAATGTTTAACAAGGAACCATTCTTTCTTGGATTTCTTCGGGAAGTCAAGTACGTCACACTTATTTTACCCATTGACAAATCAACCAATCTAGTAAAAGTGGAAGCATTTGTGGTTATAGTTTGGTGCTTTGAGTTCTAACCTAACCAAAAGTGTTTATGAACTGGGGATAGAGTGTTAGGCGGGTCCAGGGTGGGTCGGCGGGGGGGTGGGGGGTGGTATGGGGGTGGGGGGGGGGGGGTGGGTTAAGGGGGTAATACATTTGGTCACACATGTTGAATCCTGAAGAATGACCCTTCTTTGCAAATCACATTTTTTCAGTGAGTACTATATCAAAAAATGAAGTTTTAAAAAAAATCAAACAAATGGCAAAATTTCTTGCCCAGATTTGACGCCATCAACAGTTGGGATGGTGACTCTTTGAGACGAGTGACGAAAGAGTAGAGGGGTTCCACTCATCGGGCATTGTGCGTTGGAATCTGCTATGAAACGATGGCCAGTAACAAAAATGAGCAACCAGGCGTGAAGGCTCTATCAATTGGTGTTTGTTATTAATTACATTTTAGTTTCTTAGTTCCTGTGCTTTATCAAATGAGACTCGTAAAAATGAACTGTCTATTGGTATTATCCTTTTGAAGTATATTAATTCCTGGGCACTACCTGCCTAATTGGCATATAAGCACTATTTTGATTGGTTACTTGGAACTTGAAATATCCATATTAAGGAGCCAATCGGTGTGGATTCTGTAAGAAGGGTGGTATAGTTACACAGAGATAGAGAAGCACTATTTTGATTGGTTTCTCAGGGCTTCTCATGATGTTATGGTCTGTGGGAAATGAGCCACTCAAAGGGCTTCCTCATGATGTGTCCTGGAAATGAGCCAATCAGACAAGTTGTATAATAGGTGGTAGTGCCCAGGGGATTGAAAGCCTACTGTGTGATTCTGGGAAGAAAATGTCACTCACAGTACAAAACAGTGCTAATTAAGATTGGGGAACGGAGGGAAGGGGTGAATTTAAGGAAAAGAAAATTGCATGTCTTGGGTGGTATTTGAATAGGGGCCTCCGGCGCCCAGTCCCATAGCCAGGGATGGCAAGCCACAGGGTGCGCTGGCCTGGCCAGCAATTTCATTCACCATATGTGTGCTTGTACGATAACATCATCGCATGTTTTTGGACACTGCCCATTCGACAATTCGATATGGATAGTAATAGCGCCACCATTTTCGATGAGTAACCTAATAGCCTCCCTAATTTATGCAGTATGACGTAGACCGGGAATGACATTGTGGCACAGCACCACGTACGACCAGCGATCCCCGAGTCACAAATTTCATGCAGTATGCCTCCACTTAGTTGGTTTAGTGTCCTATCCCGATTTATTTAGGATCCCTGGCTGTAGTAGTAAATCCAAAGTTTTTCTCCGGATTTGTCCCCTTGAACGAGGGTGGTCGGATTCACCTCACACTCGCAGCAACTGCCCTTGCTCCCTCCTTCCACTTCGCCCGATTCAATGCATCCTCCATCCTCAACCCAACCCTTCTACTCTCCTCCACTTGCTTCTTCCAAGTCTTCTTTGGACATCCACTTCTCCTCAAACCGCCCACCTTGAACTCAAAAGCCCTTCTTAAAACATGCTCGTCATCCTTCCTCAGCACGTGCCCATACCAACATACACTATTCGCCTTCGCCAACCGATCCACCGCTTCCAAACCCAGCATCTGCATCAAGTCATCAGTCTTCATCCTGTCCATCAACTTCACACCACACGTCACTCTCATCATTGCTCTCTCTATCCTCAGAATCCCCATCTCATTTTTGCTCAGACGCCATGTTTCGCTCACATACAGCATCACTGATCTTAAATACCTCTTATACACCATACCAAAGGATATCTTTTCACTTGCAACAACTCCCCACATTCCCTAAACTTCACCCACCCATACCTCGCACCCCCACTAACCCTGTCCCCCAGGTACGTGAACTCCTTCACCAATTCCACCTTATATCCCCATATCAGTACTGAACTAGAAGACTTGATGGGTAAAACTCGTAAGCCACACCAGACCTCAAACTCGCAACCTTTAGTGTGTGGGCAAACACTCTATAAAACATTTAATTATTACCTTAAGTGATTCTGTTTTCCAAAAGCTTTGCAATAATATACAAAATTATGGTAATCTTAGATAGAGCAAAAGTTTACCCAAATGTTCTGTCTTTAATTTGTTTATATTCAGGAAGCATTGGTAATAGTGATCATCACGAGCATTGTTTTAGCGCTCTACATCTACGTGACAGTACGTGATCACTATGGCGACCGTTTGTACAAAGGCTGCTTGCTACCATTTACTAATAAGGCAGAAGACAAATGGAAATACATCAAATGGTAATGTATAATATTGCTTATGTTAATTATTTTTGATAAATGTCAGGTGATTGTGAAAAACACTCCAAATGCTTGCACAAAAATAAATTAATGGACATCAAAATTAGAACTATTATACATTTTTTGTGTCGCTATGTCGGAAGTAAATTATGCGACACATCGATACACTATTGATAATAGCACATTTCAAGATGCTCGCATGGCAAGCTTATGTTTCTACGATGAAGATGAGCTGTGCACAGAATATACTTTTCAATTCCTTTTAATGTGTAGAATATTGCCTGATGATAGTTATGAAACTTTTAAATCCAAACATCGGTAATTCTCCCTAACAATCATTTCCATGATGTGAAAGACGTACACTACTACCATCACATGGATAGCTGCCATTGTGTACATTTGTTAACGTCCTCGATCATGTCGATTTAACTGAGTTATGATCTTGAATCTCTTTCACATACTAATTTCATTAAAATATTTTGAAAAAACAAATATGAGTTTGATTTACTTTATATTTGTAGATAAACAACCAAAATCCATTTTAACCCAGGGTTTTTACCATCCTGTGGCATCCATCTTGTTGTCACTGTAGTGATTGCAATACCTTCCGTCAGTGCCGTCTGATTTTCATTTCAAAATAATGGTATTGGTATAGCGTGTGTGAGGGAAGGTAACCTCAAAAACAAATAAAGCATGTTCTTGGTGATGGGATAAATGTCACACTACGATCGGATAGCTGTAATACCATTGTGGTGTCGTTTTGGGGCGATCTTGAGAGGTTTGCCTGGCAGCGGATGCTCCAAGTATCAATCCAAAATAGCAATCCAATATGCCAATATCCGTGTTTTCTGTGAGCTTCAACTCGTGAATAGAAAGGGACAATGGTAGAAAAAGAAGAGTGGGCAAGTACTTTGGCCGGGATTGGAGTTTTTGTGGATTAAACCGCGGCGTGTGTAAATGCGGTATCACCGTCTCAATCATTCCTGAAATAGGTGTCCGCGCATGGATGGGCGCGTGCAGTTGCTTTCACACACTCATGTTTTCCCTTGTTGTTGTGACTGTTGTGCATGTTCTGACTGGTAGGAAAGTGGGCATAGTTTTTTGATGGCAGAGAAAAGAATTCTTACCGTATAATGATGTTTTGCATGATTTTGTGTTTGGCCCTTGGGCATATTCTGGTCATCTATTTTCCACCGCATTGCGGCATTGGTTTAGATTATGCCTGCACTTTCAATCAATCAGATGATGGAATTCTTTAGGTGGCAGTATTTGATGGCGTGGTCAACAAAAACTTCATACTGCTTTAAACAGTTTGTTTTCTGTTGGAGCTCAGCATTAGTGTGTTTTATTTTTATTTTTTGTTTTGTTTATTTTTTTTCCATTTGTTTTTTAAATGACTTAACATATCTTTATTTTCCACATAATTTTCAGGCCTTTGTATGTTAAGAATAGTCGGTCTTTGGCCATGCCTTATTCCTCTTGACCAAAGACCATCCTCAACAACTCATCTCTGCTGCTGACTTGTGTGCCTTTTCTGTTTACCTACATCTGTCTCCAACCTCCACGATATGTAAGTAGTTGGATAAAAAAATGTTAGAACATGTAGATAATGGATGTACCATTAGACACAAGCGGGTATGAGTTTTTTAAAAATAGCATGCTAGTGATAGGCTGGAGACAAATGCCCACTGATAGTACCCCCCCCCCAAAAAAAGATTCAGTATAGTATTTAAAACTGGGGGGAAACTTGCACAAGGGGGGGTGGGGATTGGCTTCGGAGGTGGAAATTAAAATTCATCAGCCCAGGACAAAAACTTTTCATGCGCTCCTTGAATCTAATTAGTACAGACTCGTGTGTTAGGGGTTTTCTCCATCTGAGGGGATGGAATTTTTGTTTTGGGGGGGGGGGACTTTGCCATTGTGATGAAATAAGACTGCTCTAGCTGCAAATACCACCTACAGGTACACATTTCCTAAAATAGTAGTAATTGGGCATATATATCACCCGATGCATACCATTAATGATGAAGCCCAAAAAAGGAATATATTTAATTTTTTAGTTTTTTTCTATTTTTTAATATGTTTAGTTATATTATTCAGAATTCATGATGGTTTACGTAAAGTATTGCAATGCATGATGGAATCAATTGAAACATCCCATCACATATTTGAGACTGTACGAATGTGAAATGTTTACCCCAAAAGATGTTCCATTTTGAATTTGAAAATAGATAAGGATTTAACTTTTTAAATCATTATCCAACAACGCCTCTTTAGGTGCTTTGAGCGCACATGATGTTGATTTTGATGACCTCAATCATTGTAATTATTGGGAATTGTATGTTTGTAATCATTATTTACTTTATTATTGCATTATTGTAAAAAGACATATTATTGTATATTTCATACATCCTATGTCCATCCCATTGAATAACTTGCTGTGATTCATTCCCCCTACACCACAACTCTCGACACTACCACAGGGCATACTTAACCCAGGTTAGGTTCTGTATAACTTAGTTATAACATATAAGTCAGCAAAAAACCACTGCAGGTCATTTGGGAAGCCATCTCAAAAACCACTGACCTAAGACTAGGCTTGTTTGGACTCATTTTAATGCCGTTTTCATGCTGATTCCAAATTTGGTAATGATTTTTGAAAAAATGAAAAAATTCAGCTGTGAGCGACGATTTCAAGGCTCAGAGTTTTTTGTCAATTTGGAAGCGCCCAATCAATACACAAGAATTTCAATGAATCCATTAAAAATATTTGATAATCACTCATCACAATTTTCTTTTAACAACAGGTAAAATGGCGGCCAGTCATGTGGGGCATGGCACTACAGTTTATTCTTGGGTTGATCATTTTAAGAACCAAACCAGGTTACTTTGTGTTTGATTATCTCGGCAACCTGGTGTCACTATTTCTGGGTTATACAGATGAAGGCGCCAAATTTGTGTTTGGAGATATGTACACAAACCATTTCTTTGCATTTAAGGTAAGCATTCAAATTAACTTTATGTACCGTATATATTGTTTACACTATATATTTATATATACGTATATATCAATTTGCATACATCAGGAAAGCTGAACTTTGCCTATTAGAAAAGGTTAAAGGTGCGTGTTCCGATCATTTTTGGGACCCCCCTGATTTACCCGGAAGTAGTATCGATTTTAATATCAGATGAAAAGCCGTATATTTCTCATTGTCGTCCTGAAATTTTAGCCCTCAAATCCATTAATTCCCAAGATATAAACAAAAATCGGCTGTTTTAATGATTAATGATCATTATTTGCACAGTATTGAATAAGACTTTGCAATATGCATTATTGTTTCTACCATCAAAAATGCAAGGTTGTTTCCCACGGTTCTTGATGGGGCGTATGTGCAAGTGCCAGGCTCTCATATCAGGTAGAGAACACAATTGACCTAAATCGAAACAAGCACCTTTAACTTAAACTTTGTATATCAGAAACGCTCTATGTATCAGGAAACACTAACTTTGCATATATCGGAAAAGCTTAACTTTATGTATCAGGTAAGCTAGAATTGTAAATCAATAAAGTTTAACTTTGCATAGCAGGAAAACTTAAAAAATTGATTTTAGGCCACTTCTTTACCCAGTTACCATTATGATTGAAATTGTCTCACATCAACAACCCATGAAAGATGATCCATTAAAAAAATACTATTGGTGCTTTCTGAACCTTCATGTCATATAATAACAGCGATCTTGTTGACTGCGATAATTTCACAATATAATTTCTATAGCGGCAGTGGTGATGTGCATGCCAGATCACCAGAGTTAAAGTGGTTCTCCAACTACAAAAACAAAATGCTTAAGTCATGGAAGAGAGGATGCTGGGTTGGACAGTTACCTTAAGCACTCGGGTATAAGCCCACCCCCCTAAAAGGAAGATTTTACTTCAAAATAGGGGTGGGCTTATATCCGGGGAGGGGCTAGAACTTGGGAGCAAATATCAGATACAAAATAACAATATCATTTCAAGAGCATATTATTCACCAGATACCATTTAATGTACACTTGAGTTGTAGCAGATATTAAAACATCAAAAATAAAAGTTCAATTTTCCCATCACATTCCTCAAGTAATTTTACTAGCAAACAAGCCATCCCAATGTATTGGACCCTACATTGATAGCTCTATAGAATAGTTCAAGTTTTAAAATGTGATTTTGTTTGTGTAATTACTGCCACATTGATTCCTGAAATTACCACATGGGCTTATACCAGAGTGTATGGTAGCTCTTGTATTTTCTTTAAAAATTGGGGTGGGCTTATACCTGAAGGTGGGCTTATACCTGAAGGTGGGCTTATACCCAAGTGGTTACGGTATTTACCCTGTAACAATGGGGAAATGATTTATACTTTAACCCTGTAATTATTTCTCTATATTCCAGATCCTACCAGTCGTGATATACTTCAGCAGTGTGATTGCTTGTCCTCTACTACTGGGAACCATGCATTGTAATCCATAAAATTGCATAGGCGCATGGCATCGTCCAATGAATACATCTGGCTTCCGATCCCTCAACCTGCTGGCAAAATTTTTAGGTCCTGTAGGTGAGTAGTAGTAAAGTAGTAGTAGTAGTAATTAAAACGAAAGGTTTGAAATCCGGTTTTTGTCCCTGCTAACAGGAGTGGCCAGATTCACCTCGCATTCACAGTAATACTGCTCTGTGAGGTTAGGCAAAAGATAATTGACCGAGATGCCCGGCCTGATGACCGCAGAGCTCTCCCGAGGTCAAGAAACCTGACCTGACCTGATAACCATGAGTAGGTTAATAGTATCCCAAATAGGAGTATAGACGTCCACTTATCCACCTCATATTCCCTTATTAAACCATGCGGCTTAAAGAGAATGCGGCACATTTGGAAAATAGTGGCACTCCTCAAGATTTTTTCAAAATTGATCTTTTTGCATGGTTGAAAAGCTTATTATAACTTGCCCTCACCTGAAATAATTAGCTCAAATCATTGCCCTTATGGTAAGCAGAAACAAGTTTAATAATCACACCCTTCGGAGTATTTATTCCGCCGCTGACGAACGTGGCGTGTACAGAAACACACCCAGAGTTGATTCCCCGGCATCCACTCGCTGTTTGAACTTCTGTAACCTTTGTGGTTTTAATATCATCGAGTACCAGTGCTGGTCAGCATTTAATAGGAACAAAAACACATTTGTTAAAGTTGCGGCAAACCCCCAAATTAGGCTAAAATTCCTGGATGTATTTGCACTCTGTAAAAGTCTCATCTTTGTTGAAATATAAGTTTTGTGTGTAAATTTACTGTATTCTTCCATGGTCCTTGACTAGCATTTGAGGGCAAATTGAAGAAATTTCACATTTTGTTGAAATGTGCCTGTACCACTTCAGCATTTCACTAGCTGCTGGAGCCATGAACACTTCACTACGATTTGGCATTGTCTTTCCAGTTCAGTTTGGGTGAAATAACTTTTGCAGTATTTCAACAAATTACTTCCTGTAGTTTAACCAACAGGGGAAGTAGTAATTAAGTAAAATTAGGGAAAGTATTTAGGTTGTGTTATTAGTACAAGTGGTATTGCATTACAGGGCAAGTCTTCATGTTACGGTACCTGGTGAAAAAGAATTTTTGAAAAATAACACATTTTTTTGGTAGATAAGCCACCCCCAGTGACGTTTGTTCCAGTAGGTAGCCCAAAAATGCAAAATGATTTTTTTTTTCGTCTGAAGAATAAGGGAAGGGCAAATCTAGGGATTACCTTGGTTGTGTCCTGTCTGTGGTCAAAATGCCTTAACCTTAATATATTACAGCGTATGAGTTCCATAAAGGCTACGATGATGTAACTGGTGGGAAAGGAGGGGTGGGGGTAGGGGGGACATGTGGTGACCTCATGTGACATTGCATCGTGTGAGTGCCATAAGGGCTCTGATGATGTAACTTGGTGGAAAGGACTCGGGTGGCGGGGGGTGGCTAGGGGACATGTGGGTGAACTCAAGTGACCTTTGGCCCATTCACAAAACCGCGACGACAGACGACATTCGGGCCGGGACCCGCTGTAAGTTTTATTTTTGTGTCTGAACGAAAGCAAGCGGGCACAGAGGGATTGCTTTGGATAGTGTGTCTGGCCATTGGGCAGTAGCGAAAGTGAACGTCTATGGTGGGACCTAACATGACCTTTGTCCCATTCACACTGCAACAGCGAAGACAACACATGCGTTCAGCAAACACTGTATTTTGGTGTCGCCTGTACTAAGGCAGGCAGGGAAAAATAGGAATCACTTTTTTTTGTCCATGTTTATTGTGTTGTTGTGTGTGTGAAAAAGGTGTTAACATTTTGGCCTGTGTATATCCGCATACTTGGATTTCAACCCCCCAAATTTGAGTCATAGGTGACAACATGGGATCCCTCATTTGTTGATGAGGTCAAAAGTTCACATACCAATGTCATTAAATGTAAAGTTGACCTTCAAATTGAAAGGTGAAGTTCAGTTGGAACCAAACTTGGTGTATGTGTTACTGAGTTCAAAGGTCACACAATCGTCTTCAGGTGACACAATCGGTATGAAGAAAACCATGTCAAGAGCCAATGACTCGAGGGAAAGAATAAAAGAAAATATCCAAAATACATGGCAGCACACAGATGTATCACATTGCAGCACCAGAGTATCACATGGCAGCACACAGAGGGTTATCGCATTGCAGCACACAGATGTATCACATGGCAGCACACAGATATATCACATGGGCAGCTATTGTAATCTTGCATTCACACAACAAGATATGTGGTGTGATATGTCCACTCGGGCCAAAGGCAGGACAATTTGTGACTTTGAGAAAAAATCATATACAAAGGCGGTTCCGATCATCTTTTGGGACCCCCCCCCCCGGAATTTACCCGGAAGTACTATCGATTTTGATATCAGACTAAAGGCCATTTTTTCATTGTCGTCCTGAGAATTTGAGCGTTCGAATCTCATATTTCATTCCAGATATAAACAAAAAACCGCCATTTGAGTGGTAACCACTTTTATTAGCCACAGTATTGAATAGGGATGTGCAACATGCATATTGCGTCTTCCATCAAAACCGCAAAGTTTGTTCCCACTGGTACTTGATGGGGGTAGGGCCAAGTGCCAGGCTCTCATTATCAAGTCAGAGACCACAATACACATAACTAGGAACAACACCTTTAAATGGCAAAAAATGGAGAGCAAAGCATACCTGCCAACCTCCCTGTTTTTTAGGAATCGTCCCTTATTTTGAACTTTCAAAAATTGCAAAAAATAGGGATATCCCTATTTCTGACATTAAAACAATCTTGAAATTAACTAACTGGCCAGAAAAGTCCTGAAATTTTTTTGGGCTCCTGACCTTTTCCTGCAGCTTGAAATACACAGAAACCCATTAACTTCAGAGACTTCTGCCCTGTGTATTTCACTAAAGGCCTTTGAAGTGGATCACAAATGACCACCACTCATACTTGTTGCGAAACATGCATTCTGATTTTGGGGGTTCTCGATTTTGCAGGTATGGCAAATAACAATTAAATTTTCAAGATTTCCCCTTGAGTGGATCATATCTTGCCAAACCTTGAAATCAATTTAATATTTCCATTTACATCTTGCAAAAGTTCTAATTCATATTACCAAATTTGTGTTTCAGAACTGAGGCAACCACTCCTATCCCCCTACCACCCTCGGCCGCATGACCAGATCTGAGTTGCACGCCGTTATGACAGGCGGCTTTGCTACGATTGCTGGTATTGTACTAGGTGCTTACATTTCTTTTTGGCATAGAGTGCCACTCACTACTCTCACTTTCGTCATGTCAGGCTCCGGCTGCCCTCCTCGCCATGGCCAATTTGTTGCTATCTAACCCAGAACCCAGGGAGTCTTAACCGTTCCTTGCTGATCAATTGAAACTTCCAAAAGGGTAAGTATATTTTGGGAGTTTGTAATCGTTTCTGGACGTTTGATTAAATATCAAAATGTATGGCTGGAAAACTGCATACATTTTTCAAAAAATGTACAACTCCTGCCTATGATATTCTGGTTGCTACATTATGCTTTCATAATAATTGTTTGTTGTTGGTTTTTTTTGGTTTTTTTTTTGGTAATTCTATAGTTAAAGGTGCAAAAGAGATTTTGAGACACCCCAAAATTGTGTCATAATAGTAATTCATATAGAGTAAGACACTCAATAGATTTTCTAACTTGTATTTGGCTACAGGAATGTCTTAAAAGAGAAAAATTTTTTGTTTTATTATTTGATTTTGCTTCTAATTTCAATATAAAATTAGGCTGAATTTCGTATTTTCTCCTGTACGAAATTAGAAATTTCACATTTTTTGTACCAAAGATACATTTCTCATCTTAATCAATAATCTTTCAAATAGGATAATTTTTGATTGAAAGCTGTACATCAGGGCAAAACTCATTACTTGTGATTGTTTTGGGGGGCATCTGTTATGTGAAATCTCGTTGCACCTTTAAAAATTTGAAAGGTATAACATCACCATTGATGACTTGGTCCGTAACATTTATGGAATTTATTACCGGGGGATTATGAGTTAATAGACATGTCAAAGTACCCACATAAGTAATACGGAACTCTAAAATCAGCTTCATGATGACATTAAATGTTTTGAACCTTTCTAATGTGTCCAATTTATCCCTAGACAAGAGAGGAACATCATTGGAGGCTGTTCTTTTTTGCGCACTACGCCTGTTCCTCTTGTGCTGAACATCGTGCAGGCCAATCTTATAAGCTTTTCTTGCACTCCTGGCCTTCTGCAATGGTCTTCTGGGTTATATTGGTGGCTTAGTAGGATTTCCAGAACTGATTTTTTGAAGTAATTACAAACTGACTTAAATATTGTGCAAGGGCTGTATTATGTCTTTTTAATACAAAATTTTCACAAAAATGATAATCCCAGAAGCATCCTAATGTTCGTTCAAACACGTTTGCAAACTGTGCAGTACCGATATATCGATCACTTGCTGCAGCAACTCAACGTAACCTGCTGGGCTGCAGTAAAATAAATTTACTCGGTTGCAGTACCGCAAATGCAGTATAACAAGGTGTGATATGGCCTCCATTTTTCTGATTAAACTTTTAAAATATTGATTTTCTTAATTTTATTGATAAAAGATTTCTCAAGGGAAATAGCCCACTTTGTTTACTATAAAAGAGAGAAAAGGGGATTCCTAGAGTTGTTTTTTGCAAACTGCACCTGTGTAGATTGCACACAATAGGGAAGTTGGAATTTCCCCAAGGATGCCTACATTTAGAAACTTGTTTATGTTTTGAGATCAAAAACATTGTATATCAGGGATTTCCCATAGAGAATACATTCATTCTGATAAGGATCCAAATTTCATGTCGTTTGTTTGTTCCAACAAGTTATGGACGCAAGTTGGGAATTTCCTCAGTACATTTCTTCAGCATACCACCCCCTATTCCCAGGGCCCTAGAAAGGTACCACCAAACATGAAAATAATGATCAAAACCTATTGTTTTTAATTTGAGAGGGATTGGAATGAGGGAGTTCATCTCCCGTTATTTGCTACCAGGGGAGGCGGTACAATAAGTCCATTTAGGATTTAGTCCATTTTAGGTTTGGTGTTTGGTCACAAAGTAGGGGACCATGAAGCTACTGAAAGAAAAGTGGTTGTGTGAAAATCCTGATGGAATTTTGTTAGACTTGTGTCTCAATTCAACACAAGGCTCCAAAGAGCCACAGAATTGCCAACAATCTCAAACATCAGCCACACCAAATTGCAGCATCTCAGTGAGCCAAGTAGAAGTGAGAATGGGAAATTCAGATCCATTCAAACTGCAACCTGTGATGCATATTGGGGAACAAGGGACCCATACTAATCTATGAATGGTATTCAGTTTAATTTTGTGGATGATACTCCACCCTGACAAGAATTAACGCTGTTGGAGTTTTAACTCCCTTTACAAAGAATACAATCTTGGACATTAGACATATCAAAGGAATAGATAATGTCTTGGCAGATGCTTGTCCAGAGCTGACTAAATTTTGTTCAGAAATTATTAGTACGTATTACAATTTGATGTAATATTGACTGAAGGCAGGCAACTGCAAGAACATGTAATAAAAAGTGTAAAATTTGCACTGTGAAGCTGTAGTCAATCAACCAGCAAAATGTTTAAAGGTATAAAGCAAGATTTTTCAAATTTTCTTTTTAAGGGGGAGGATGTTATATATATGTTATATGGCCTCCATTTTTTTGATTAAATTTTAAAACGATTATTTTATCAATTTTATGGTTGAGAAAAGATTTCTCAGGGAAAAAGCACTTTGTTTACTATAAAGAGGAAAAAAGGGATTCCCTAGGAGTGTTGTTGCAAAGGGCACCTGTTAGATGCACAATCGGGGAAGTGGGGAATTGCCCAAGGGGGATGTAAATTTAGAAACTTGTTTATGTTTGAGATTCAAACATTGTAGATCAGGGAATTCCCCATAGAGTTATAGTGAATGATTGTAATTAGATTGTGAAATATGATTGATGGTGACAGGTCTGTTATGCATGATGATGATGTAATGATTTGTTAGAGATCAAAAAGGGATGTCCAATTGTGTCCTATATGAGGACATAGGCAGAATGATGGTGGTATATACCTGGATTTTATTATTGTGGACATTTGTCGTCGAGGGAAAGCCCCGTCGTCTTGAACTGTGGACAAGATTACCTTCAGGACTGAGAGATTCCCTTGGAATTATTACCTGAGGTTGTATGAAATGTGCACTGTCATTTGGAGTTATTCGCTGTGGGGACAGATCATTGTTGAACTTGCAAACGCGCTTTGGACACAGGTATCAAGGGTTTAAATTTGGTAATTGTGTAAATGTGATTTTATGTAATTTTGTTTTGGACATACCAACTTCTTGAACCAAATCAATTAAAGATCATTAAAACTGTTTTTATATAAAATTTAGTAACTTGTGCACAAGGCTCATTATTTGTGTGGAAAGGTATTTTGCCCTTGGGCGGCCACGAGACGGTCATAACAAAGGACAGAGACTATATTCGAGCCTGAACTTTACCGCAACGCACGTTACAGTGTAGTATGAACGAACCTTTAGTTGTTTATAATAGATCATCGATCATGCTCTGGGGCAGCACATTACTTATAAATCGCATTATTGGCAGCGTTGTGAATAGGAGCTAGCATATAAGGCAGTCGCTGTATGTTGTATTTTGTTAGAAACATTCCTGATAATTGTTTGAAAAAGGTCTATTACTAAGTGTTTGATGAACCGGGAGAAGGGAAGGAGACAAGTGGAAGATTTGGGTCAGTCTCAAAACAGGGGCCTTTGGCCCCAAGCCCACCACCGGTTATACCACGCTACAAAGGTGTCACTGACCCGGCTAGTGCCCATATGGGTATTCTTTGATACAATTGCTACATCCGGGGCTTAGTGCATTTTAGACCCGGGCTTAGTGCATTTTAGACTGGGGCATCTAGTGGAAGAATTAACGGAGTGTAATCTTGGCACCCTTGGGCAATATGAGTTAATGAGGTCAAGGGACACATGAGGGGATTAAATTGCTAAAATATTTCAAAAAGTTATGAAATGTCTTTTGCATGTCCAAAGGATTAAAAAGTCAATGGTCATGTTTTCATATAATGCATAATTAACAAAATGTAGGTCAAAGGATAATAAAGCTTTTGTGTAGGGATCACATTTGTAAAATTTTTCAAATAAGGATAACCTTTAATATATTCAGATTAAAAAAGTTTCAGAAAAGGTAGAATTTGTTATATTCGCATAGTATATATTTAATGCTATGGCATAAATATGGTTCAAGTCACATAAACAATATTTTAAGTTTCAGCCGTATTTATTCTCAAGATATAGCAAACTTAAAAAATCATGTTTTTAGCTCTCACATCAAAATGGATTGAAAGGCACTAAATTCTGGGGTCAAAGACATTCAATCAAGATGAAAATTTAATATAATCAAATCGAGTCATCCCCTTTAATTGTTTTGTTTGGTATTTTGTTTTCTCTCAACAGTTGATCTGTTCATATGTTTTCATGCCGCTTGCTTTTATGATGGGAGCAGACTGGGAAGACTGTGGTATTGTGGCAGAGTTGATCGGAACAAAAACACATCAAAGCATTTTGTGGCCGACCAGAGGTTAATCAGTATTGACAACCGGGTCCACTGTGCAGTCCGACACAGCTGTGATATTTTTTTAAAACCTGACTAACAGTTGGAGGATTGTGTATTTTGTAAAGCATTATGGTTATCCCTCCATATCACAATTATGCATGATTATGTTGTTTCCATTAATATCTGATAAAATAAGATGTCAAAATAGGTGGTGTTTCCTACAATGCGAGGAGAATTTTGATGGCTGTTTGTTATTGTTAACAGCAGAGATGCCAATCTTTCCTATTTTAATTCGGATCCATTTTTTTTACAATTTCTAGATTAAAATCCGATTTTTCTATATTTTTCAGATATTTTTACTTTTTTTCCCGATTTTTTATTGTTTGATGATTTAATTGAGATTTTTAACGGGTAATTCCTTTTATCATAATCTTATCTCTCAGACTCTGATGCACTCACAAGTACATCGAACATCGTATTAAATAGGTTTGCATACATCCGCATTTGTATAAAGATACTAGCATAAAATGCAAAGCATGTCACCCTGGCATGCAAGCTTGCTCTAACTACTATCGGAAAAATACATGACGACGCGACAAAATGAAAACATGCAAATTGAATTTAACAAGCTTGGAAACCATTTAAAAGACATCGAGAAGTAAAAGGACCAACGTTCAATAGCGTTACCTCATCAAAGAGACAGGCATAACTTTGCAGTTTACATAGGAATACAACTTCATTGGGTAGGGTAAACAGTGTTTAAGTGTATGGCAATTTTTCAAAAATTCAAATTTTGATCCATTGCTGCATTTTGAAGGCTGATTGCAATGTTGCAACTGCATAGTAAGCTATTACTTGATGCCAAGGAAATTAACTGCCAAGTAAAAAGCCCCAAAGCGTGTCCCTTGTATCACTAATCATTATGTTTACTTTGGCCTTTTAATACCCGAAAGTTGAATTTGATCAAACCAGCAGACTAGTAGTGAGATGATTTACCCAGAACTAAGGCTTTTGGAATGATATTGTACTCTCAGAATTGGTCTTTCCTGTAGCTCTAAATGTGCAGAAACCCTCTGGCTTGCATGCTAGATATGATTGGATCAATTTCTAACTACTTTTCTGGCCCTAAAAACCTCAAACTTATATGTTTGGATTTACAAAGGCCTCTCCTGGAGCGAAGAGTGTACTCTGTTGGTCCGTCAATTGGGTCTGGTAACCATATCTGTTCACCAATTGCATTCACTTACAGGCATTATCTTCACTCATCAGCTTGCAGAATTGATTAATTAATGTTTTTTATCTTCAATTTACAGTTGCGGTCCTGAAATTATCGCCACGTATGCTTGTGCGGTTTGCCAACTTGTTCAATAGGCATCCATTAGGAGGGCTGACACCCATGGCACTGAAAGGAAAGGAGACCTAGCGTCCGTGGCGTCATGCACTCATACGCTGGTCTTTGCAATGTTTTCTGACTGCTTGATTGCAGGTAGGTTGTGTTCTATATAGTCTTCATAAATGCGGGGGGGGGGGGGAGTTTTTTAAGCATCCCAGTTTGAAGCTAGTTAGTTCTTGAGGTCTCTTTTGGGAACATTTTTTTTGCTTCAAATCTAATTTTTTAGCCAAATTACAGTTCCAAAGCTCACAAATTTCAGTTTCCTAAGGCCTTTGGGGCAAAATCTGTTCCCAATCTCCTAAGTTTGTGTGCTGCATATCCCTACCTAAAAAAAGAAGTGAGGGAAGATCCCCCCCCCAAAAAAAAACATATTGCATTGTGGGATTAACTCAATACAACACCTTTGGTCATGCAATAACCACTAAGAACATTATAGTCATCTCACCGACGTACATTTGTGATAAAAAAAACAAGATAGACCTTTTTTGGCGGCAGGAGGAAAGGTTTTGCCAAGAGAGTAGAAGAGGGTTTTAACGGAGGGTATGGTGGACTACACTACAATCTCATTAAACATGCATTCAATTGAGTTTGACCCTTTTAAAAACAGACTCCAAAGTGTTAACATTTAAAATGACATTTGTAAGAGATATTTCCCCAGCTTTACAACTGTATTGTGCATAGTGTATGTTTTGGCTGTTCATGGAAGTCAGCTCAAACATTGTTTGTTTCTTTGTGTTGAAAAATGGGATATTAAATGAGCTGACTGACCCTGTTTTATTCATCAGCATGTGATGCCAAATATATTTTTGCAGCTTTCTGATCACATTTTTTAACAGTTTTTTGTTAAATTATTTTTGTATAATCTGTTTGTTTTTGTTCTGGTTTTTTTTGGGGGTTCTCGAAACGCCAATTTTTAAAAATTTTCAAACTTTTCTTTTTTTTCTTTTTTCTATCCTAACAGGTGGTGCTTTACGTCCAGATTCCCTATCTTAAGGCAAATAAATGGTACAACAATAGAGCCGCAATTATGATAGCAAGCCAAAGTTTTGTAACTTGATGTCCTTTGTGATCTGTCGTTAGATGTAGCAATGGGATAGGAAATTAGATGAGCCAAGGTAGAAGAAACTGAACTATGATTGAAAAATCACGCTAAGCTTGCTCGTTGTAAGCTCACGGCTCTTGCCAAATGATGTACGGTGAAAATGTATGTTTGCCAAGATAAAATATATTTTGTCAAATGTTGGTTGCTGTGCATTTTTCTAAATAAGAAAAAGGAAAGAATTGAAGTTTTATTGTTTCATTTTCCCATTGTTTTGTTGTTGACCAAAATATTGTACAGGGATACAATGTAGGATTTTAATCTTAAGTCGTCCTTGAACATAGGTATGGGAACACAATTTTTTGTAGGTTTGTCGATGGCTACATGCATTCTTTTGTGTACTGCAAAACTGGGTTGAAATAATTTGAAACAATACAATCTAACAAATGTGCACTTTTAACTCAATGTGATAATGAGAATCCTGTATGAACTTTATTCTTTCAAATAAAAATAGAAAACACATTTTGCAAAAAAATATAAAAATAAATATTTAAAAAAAAACATTTTAAAGTAATATATATATGTATATATTTTGTGTAAAACACTTCCCTTTTAGTTTAGATATTTAGAAGTTAAAACACTGTAAACATCTTGAGGCATGCAACTTTTATGCAAATTTATTTTTACTGTGTGTACAGAAAATCTATTCACGGCTATATTCTTACACTTAATGTAATACATTGCTTCAACACAGGAGATAAGTTGCACAGCTAAAAATGGCTGATAAATATTGATGTACTTTATAATATCAATACTTGTGAGATAATATTTACATAATAAAGCCTTGATCACTTGTGAAATGCAGATTTCATATTATTAATACTCAGTGATGTTGATAATCAATATTGCTATTAATCAATATTTCAAAATAAGGCCTCAACCGCATTGTGAAATGCAGATTTCATATTTAATACTCAGTGGTACTGATAATCGATATATTTTAAAAATCATTTGACCAATACACCGTAAGTCACAGGTGCGTTCTTTCCTGTTTGATTTTAAAGGTACAACAAGAGATTTTGAGGCTTCCGTGTCGTAAGTAGTGATTTATATAGATAAGACAAAAAAGAAATCTTACCTTGTATTTTGCTACAAAAATGTCTCAAAAGTGAAAACAAAAGGCGATTTTTATTATTTGCTTATATTTCAATATAAACAGACTGAATTTGGCATTTGCTCCAATATGAAATTCGATATTTCACAATTTTTGTACCAAAGCATTATTTCTCAGCTTTGCATCATTGCAAAAAATCAGAGATTTAGATTTTTTTCGGCACACCCGTTATGTAAAATCTTGTTGGCACCTTTTATGTTTCTATCCACTGTGTACTATTGGGTGAGAGCTGTTTGAAGTTCTCATTAATTGTAGCAAAACAAGATTAAAACCACAAATATAAAGAGCAACAATATTTTTACAAAATTTGAATTACTAATTCCACTAGCTAAATCCTGAAAATTTGGAAATCTGTGTAAACAAGTGTTTTTTTTATCGATTCCAGAGGTTGTAAATATTTTTCATCGATGGGTATGAGACTTTTTAATGTCTTCAAGGCTGCCATACTCCAAATAATTTCTTGTGTGTGTGGGATGGAGTTTTGCCCTTTCCCAGACTGCCAATATAAGCTAGTTGAAAACCTCTATGTGAAACATGTATTCTGTTGCATCTTCTGCCCTTCTGAATTCTGCTGACATACATGTACCCAGGGATTTAATATTTATAATCTTTTTTATGGTTGTAAACAATATACTTTGTCTTCAGTTATAGTGTATTCTGACCACAAATGTAGTCCAAATTGTCAAATCACCTCCCATATGGACCACAGCTTAAGATTTTGTGTGTATGTAGTTTATATAACCAGTTCATAAGTAACTAGTGCATGTGTTGTGCAACAGTGATTCAGTGCTGGACTCAAAAGGTTGCGGGTGCAAGTCCAGCTGTGGCTTACATGTGGTTTTATTTTTAGTGCTGATAGGTTTTATGGGAGCTGCCTAGTTGAAGCAAATTTAAGTGATTTCTTATTGGCAGCAGAAAAAGTTGTAAAGCACAAGGACATGATTAAATTGCACTATAGACAGTGTGACGACTGTATACAATATTTGTTTATAAGCCAATTGGTGACTGGTCTTGGCCTTGAAGATAACTGCACATTACTGAATTGCGCGTTTGTCATTTGTCATAATTTAAAAAGCCTAGGCTCTAAATTCTGATTGGCTACCAGTTCTATTGGTGTCTGCTAAAGTGAAGTCATACATCACATCTGTATATACACATGCATACCTCCCAAATTCTTATGTAGCTTCACAGCTGTTTGAAAGTCTCATTATTATAACAAAACCAGAATAAAACAAAAATATCAACGGCGACACACTTTTGAAAAATAATTTGGATTGTTCATACCATTGACTTCATCCTGTACAAAATTTTACAAAATTTCATTGCGGGCAGATATGATTTTCCTTAAAAATCTAGTTTAACACGTCTCTCTATGGAAAATGGGCACATAGAGGGTGCTATAACATTCAATCTAGACCTTGTAGGCCTATATGGCAAGATTCCGGCAATGGATTTTTCTGATTTTTGCAGAGGTAATAGCTTTTGCATGTCCCTACTTTATATCAGTTGTCAAAATTGTGTCGCCACTTCTTAAAATTGCTCTAAAATAAGAGACGGTTAGCATGGGGTCAAACAGCTGTGGCTTATGGGATTCATATCATACCTCCTTGATTTCAAGTTTAAGAATTCTTACCTCTATATTCAAATCCAGTACTCCTAGTGTATCACTTTCACATTTTGCTATTTTTTAAGTCTAGAACTAGGATTTCTTACCTCAATCTTAATTCAAACCTAGCCTTCCCCCTAAAAAGTACTTTCTAATGGTGATCTTTGAGAAACAACTTTAAGGAATGTACTATTAAAATTGTATTTTTTAATCTTAAATGGTTCTAACTAAAGAATACTCAAGATTTGAAACAACTGAAGATTATAAATTGCATAGAAATAAAATATAGAAGCTTGTAGATTCTAGCATAGGGTGAATGTGTGATATGTTATGTTCTCAGGTAAATAAGTTAACTTTTCTTGTGTTTATATTTGTATAAGTCTAAGGGTAGTGGGGATCATTTTGTATTTTTTAATATGCGACTATATATGTTCTTTTAACCATTATGTACCATGTTTGGGAGCACAGAGCAGTCTCTACTTAATGCTCATTGTAATTGGTTTGCTGGCAACAAACTAAATATTAGTGTGCTGCAACCAAACTACCATATAGTTGCTGCAACCAAATACAATATAGACTGCCAGTGACAAGTTTACAGATTGAAGTGCTTGTGAAAGATGGTGTTATGAGTCATTTGCATATTGCAATTAAATTAGTTGTAGGGCAACTTAATTATGCACTCATAGTTCTTGTTTCACTGCAGGATAAGTTTCATCAAAAGTATTTAGGCTATGTTGGGTCCTTTTCAAAGCAGCTTCTAAAAAATGAACTTTTAACACGGAATTGGTGATTTTTAGAGGTAGTCTAAGGTCTGTCTTATAATGCAAATATATTAGAGCATGAGCAGAATATCCTAGGGTCCTTATTTAGGGAATTTGTTCATGTCCAGACTACAATCTAAGGTTTGACACTTTAAGTAAGTTAGTAAGGACCCTCTACAGCAATGCAACGTAGTTATTGCATCAATTTGTAGTTTCACTTTTCAATAGGGGCCATTTAAGTTTGCACAGTGGTCAAATTTTAAATTACGCCAATCATTTGAAATATATGCCATATTGTCCGTCTAGTCACAAGGAATCCAAATAATTATAGTTATACCATCTTTAACCATTGGTTTTAGAGTTTTGGGTAACGTGCTAAAAGTGCCAAAAAGGTCAAACTCAATTTTGTACAGGGGTCACATTGAGTTACTCGGATTATATTTTAAAGCTTGCAATTATTTCCTGAGGAATGAGGACTCCCAAAAGTATAGTTTTTGATATATTAAATGTTTACTTACCGAGATAAGGGGTCAAAGAAGGTCAAATCCAATTGGATTATGTTGCCCCATAACCTATTTGTCACATAGCATGATAACTATGCCTTGCAGATGCACAACTATTCTTATTTTGACACGTGAGCTAGATGAACAATTTGTTTCACATTTTTTACAAAATTGGCGGCAACTTCTGATCTGACCCCGTAGCAAATGGAAATTGACCTTTTTTGGCACTTTAAGCCATTTTTTAACCCAATAAATCTAAACCATTGTCATAGATGTCCCAAACTAGACATTTTGGAATCCTTATGACAGGACGGACAATATGGCAGCATTTCAACATGACTGGAGTAATTTTAAAGTTTGACCCCTGTTAAACTAAATTGGCCGCTATTGAAAAGTGACACCACACTATGACCCCACTAACTACCTTGCATCAATGTAGAGGGTCCATACTAACTACCAAAGGTGTAAAAGCTGAGATGTAGTGGGACATGAACATGATTTTGAACCCAGTCCTTGCTCCGCCGCTCTATATCGGTACCAAGGGTTATCAATTCATATTCAGTTATTGAATAAGTTCCTGTTTTAATCTTAATAACTTTTTATATTTGTAATTATGTAAATAAGTGTATGTATAATGAGTATATTATATTACCATTGTGTTGCTTTATTATGAACTTAAAGGTGACTTAGCAGATGTCATATAAACAACTCTTCCTCCTGAGAACCCTTAAGATATATCATGGTAGGGCTATAATGAGAAACAAAGTTTGTGTGAATAATTTCAAAATTACTTTTAAAATTCTCTAAGCATCCTATTCGGGCTTGGTTTCCTTGAGTAGTCAAATGAATTACATAACCCCTTTTATGTGAAGGCACACGTGGGTTAAGTTTTATGCCTTCATAGTACATCCTCCCCATATGGCCTATTGAATTTCTTGGGAAAAGCTATGGTCAGGACATGGTCACTCATGGTGTCACATGCCTGCACTGACAACTATGCACTGATCATGACCTGGCCATAGCTATGCCCAATGAATTCAATACCCCATACGGAGGCATGTATATTGAGGCATATCTAATCCCTTGTACCTTCCCTAAAGGGGTGTATGTAATTCACTTGGATAGCCTATTTGTTGGGGGGCACTGCAGCAGCATGCAGCCATTGGAACCCTCTGTTTATGTATGTAAGGTCAATCTCTTAAGGAGAAAGTGCCACTCAGTGTTAATCAAGGAGCATGGAGTATAATTGCCTTCAAGAGGAGGAAAACTTGATCATGTTTAAATTTATATTTCATGGTTAATTGTGATTTCTTATTGATTTGAAAAAATGAGTTTGCCGTAGTTATACTTCCAATAAATTGGCCACTTGGTCAGAAAGATCATCAACCATATTGATATGTAGAACACAGATGTGTGGCCTGTTGATTTTAACCATACTTCCATATTGTATCACATATAAAAAGGACATGTTCTGTCACAATTTGGGTTTCACCTCGGCAAGCCTTAAATAATTAATTTCAATTTCCATGATTTATGTTGGACTCAATGTACAAGCGATCGCTATCATATAAAATCTTTACATGTTATGGTGCTTATTCATTAAAAAGATGACAAGCAAAAACTATTTTTTTTTCTTCCCGTTGCGATGGCTGAGAAACAAAATCCTTTACTGGGAATATCGAACCTGCACCTCAACCAAAATCGCGAATTAACTTTCTCCAATCAATTGGTTGTTAGAAAGGCCGGCAAGATAAGGCTTTAAATCATAGGTCTACTATAAACTTGATAATTCAGATGATACTAGCACCTCTATGGTAAGTGGCCAAGTCACAACACGTTCGTTCTTATATAAGGTTTTTTTGATGACCATCTCAAGGGAAATTATTAATTATTGCTCACCATATCGCCTTGAGTACACGTATTCAATGCACTCAAGAAGTGCAATCTTTTTTATAGAAAATAATTCCATATAGTGTATTACAACAGGGTGACCTAGTACAGTACAAATCATATTTTGGGGTATACAGGTCGTTTTATTTAAAAATCATGGCAGGTGTAAGAACTTTTAAATAGGTGCAAATTTCTACTCTACCATGTAGAAGGCGATCTACCCATTTCCCACAGGCAGGCCATATTAATGATGCAATAGGGCCATTTTCCATTAAATGCCTAATAAGCATGTGGTAGCACATGATACGCTGTTCATCATGTATAACTTGTACAGTTTTCATAGAAAGTTCCTTCTACAGCTGGTGTTGGAAGGTCAGCTACACTCTATCCGGTGGCAAGTCGGAAGCCTTAACAATGGCCAAAGGTTGCAAAGATCTGGATGTTAAAGGGGATACACCAATTCTTTATATAAGTTTTATCCTTGATTAATGAACCTTGATCCTAAATCCCTATCTGTAAAGTTTGGTACCATTTTCAATCTGTTTTGATGCGGAGCCAAACAGTGATAATAAACAATTATTTGATGTCACATATATTCCATTATCGTGGCTGCCTTGCTTTCTTTCCTCAGGATTTGCATTTTTGCACAAGACAGTGACTTACCCCGCTAGGTTGATCGTCGTCTATTTCTTCTTTGTTGGCGCTCATGCAGGGGGGCCTTTTTGGATGACACATGGTAACAACTTCTGGAGAACTGTAAACAATTCTCTCCTTCAGCGTTTCAATATAAATTGTACTTGGGAACATTTACTTGGGCTTTGTCATGTACTTCATACCAATTAGTAGAAAGCCATCTTTCATTTGTGACAACCTACTAACATCAAGGGTTCTTGTGCACCAGCAATGCATATATGTGTTGGCTGAAAAAAAGCAAAAGTCAGATTTGTTTGGGTTTTTGAAAGGCAAATGAAGTGACTAGGAAACTTTGCTGAGCCAGAATTGAACAGGGATCTCTGGACTTGCAATCCGGAGGGGTTGTGTCAAATTCACATTTCAGACAATTTTGTACACTAGTTGCCATTGCTGCTTTCATATTTGGTGCTTGCCAAACTGTATTAGCTCACTGATTTCCTATTAATAGGGATGACTTGAATGGTGATGTAAAAGCTATATTTTAAAATAAGTCATTTTTAATTTCAAATCTATGTCAGCACTTTGTCTCCTGTATATATAATGAATCAATGATTTTTTTGGATTTTTCCTTGCTTAACTTTGCTCAAAAACCAGCAGGGTAAACACAATGGATGAGTCTTCAAAGGTCAATTCAAGCAATAACGAATAATATGTATTATAGCTGATATGTACTGAATAGCTAAGCTCTGTAAATGTAGTGATGTTTTTTGGTTGGGTTCTAGTTCAGTCAGGTGCCTACCATATAGTACTCCCCAAAACCTTTTTGACGCACTCTTAAAATTGTGTATGCCAGGGGTAATTCAGGGGGATTTGGGCAAGGTCTTCACGGGGATGTACTACTATATTTAAAGCAGGCGACAAGCACGATGTTTCAAACTATAGGCCTATATCATTACTCCCGTCGATATCCAAACTTCCTTGAAAAATTGTTTACACACACTCGTATTTATATTTCATAACGAAGCCTAACATACTTAACCACCCTCATCAATTTGGTTTTAGATCTACACGCATCTACATACTGGCGATAATGAACTCTATTGTAAATTGCTGAATCTCTTGATAACAACTTCCATAACATTGGTATTTCCTGGTCTTAGTAGGCCTTTGATATCCAAAATCATGACCTCTCCTCTCTAAGCTCAAATATGGTATCAAGGTTGCTAATAATGATTGGTTAAGGAATTACCTACTAACGAAAACAACGGGTTTTAATTGATGCATCTTTTCTGACAGCACCATCACCTGCGGAGTTCCTCAAGGCTCAATATAGGGCCACTTTTAATTTTCTTATTATATATTAATGACCTCCCAACTTTGTGTCCAAAAAGCCACATTTTATACTGTTTGCTGATGACACAATATACTTTTCTCTCATCCCTGAATCCTCGTGCCCTTGAACATTAATAATCAGAACTTAAAGCATTCTAACTGGTTCAATTAAACAATTATCGTTGAATGTTAAAAAGATAACTATATGATCTTTAATTAACAAGAAACACGTTAATAAACAGATTTAAAAGTGAATTAAAATTAAGCGAGACCATTTATCCAACAAGTTCTAACCTACTAACTACTAATTCCTTGGCAATTCTTTATTGACATACTATCCTGGCATCCATACAACACTTCACAAATTATCTCCAATACAATGGAGTATTCGTAAAGTTTCGAACCATTTTCTTTTACCACAAAAAATCACTTCAGACCCTTTACAATTGTCTTGTTTTGCCGTACATCTCATATTGCGGGTGGTGATATGGCTTGGGCTGACGCTAACAACAATGCTTTAATCACTTTCCTACTTTTCAAGAAACTGTATAGAACGTGCACCATTCTTATGGTTAGTCTCTACAGATCCCCTTTTCTCATCTCTTAAACCCTTTGAAAGTCCACGACATTTACAGGCTCCAACTTGCTACCTCCATGTATCATTTAACCATAACCTCTGCCAAAATCTTTCTTGAGCAGGATTTCTTCAACTTCCATACTCGCACTCATTATTATCAAACCAGGCATGCTGACAATTCCTTATATTCAATGTTTACCCTGTCCTGGCGAATAACACAATAAGAATTCAAGTCGGGCTTGCTTTGGTCTACTTCCATCCCCATTTAAAAACTGCCCCCTCACATCATTTCTTTCAAACAAAAAGGAAAAAAACATCTTATCAGTTCCTATATTGGTTGTTATCCATTCTTAAGTGTTGTTTTTTTAATAGTCATTATCTATTTTTTTATCCAATAGTCCGGATTGTGTTTAACTGTTATTTTGTTGAACTCCTGTTTCGTATTGTTGTTTTTGTGTACTTGTGCCCTGTTCTTGAATGTGAAGAATTGGTACATAGTTTTTCTATAATGTAATCTTGAAGAGGCTACTGCAAACCCCCCTCCCTGCGTTAGCAGTGACCTCTTTACACCCACTGGTACAGCATGGGTATCTCATAATTATATAGCATGTTACTCAAGATACCACACCTGCCAACCCCGAAACACCCCCTTTTTTAATATGCATTATCTCTTTTTGTACTATTTTGCAAATTTATTCCTGAATTTGTATTTTTGGTACTGTCAGATAAATCTTAATTTTTTTGCAGGATAAGCCTGTATGTTGGCAGGTCCTTTGCTTAATTTCCCTTCAGTTAGTGTCTCACTGTTTTGTTTATTTAAAGTATCACTTGTGTCTAAAAAAAAATAAAAAATTAAATTTTTTTCCTAAATACTTCAATATCATTGTCCTATATATAAAAAAAAAAAAAATCACAAGTTATTGATTATTCATTGTATATTTTGCTTATCGTGTGATGAACAAAATAAAAAAAAAAAAAGAAAAAAAAAAAAAATATTGATATTGATATTGATATTGATATAATATTGAGTATGGTTATCAAATGGAATCCCATCCATAAGGGTTTCCTTTTTCATGTTCCAGGTGTAAAATGCGCCAATTTTAGAGCCGATTATCAATAAAATGTGTTGTCAGCGGTTGCTCAGATTTGCCCAATATACACAATGCATCATGAAGGAAATTGGGTAAATATTATATATTTTTGCCACTTGCGCGTTATTGCTTTGCAACTGAAAGTGATGTAGATCCCCAGGGAGGAAAGAAAATGGGACTGGCCAGAGCAACCGTTGGTGGCATAGTTTATTTGTCAAATTTCTAGGTTAAGGAATATGTCATGAATTCTGAATATTTGGAATTTGGTATGGAGGAAAGCTAAGTAACGTAGATTAAATATAATCAAAATAAGTTGAAAATTGTCCACATTTGTTTAAGTATTTTGCCCTTTTAATTTCCCGCCCAATTTACTCGAAAACGATTCCGACCAATCCACATCGCAGGCAAATGGTGACGTCCAAGTGCTGACCCTCCATAATTTACGTCGTTGTGACCATCAAATCCCAGTGTTGCCACTTAATAATAATTAAAACACAACGAAATGAACAAAATATGTCATTCTTCACTTATTTTTCCAATTTTATTTTACTCTTCCATTAATCCATCAATATTAAGTGTCAGCAATAACAATTCCTAGTCAACACGATGTTTTGGTCATCACTTGACGTCACGAGGAGAGCAAATTGGGCGCTTTTGATCGATAAAGCCGTGGCGAAAAATCCGCCCGTTATCTTCGTATGTCAAAAAGCAAAAATTAAAATGCCTCTATTTTGTGGTTAATTTTACATCAAATTGTATTATTTTTCCGGGAATTCGTGATATATGGTACATATATTTTATGAATGTAAGTCCAACTGAGCTTGACAAAAATCTTGACAAAATTTCCTTGTAGTAATACTTAGGAATAACACCATTGGCAATATATTTTGACCAAGAGCAATTTTCTTTCTTTCCTCAATTTTCCTCAATTGTTAGTGTAATTCATCCAAATAAAATATTTGGTGAGGTTGAATTTATTAACAAAATTCCCAAAAATAGTTTTTGTTTTCTGATGAATTACAAAAATATATTTTTGTTTTAAAGGCTAACCTACTATTGGCCAAACGCATTTTGAAGTGTTTGTCAGACAAAACTTTGTGTCAACCTAATTGCATGTTTTAGGTGTCAACTTATGGGCCAGTGTTTACAAATGTATCACAAAATTACTCGGGTAAATACTCAACCACCTACACAGGACCCCACACTTGTCTAGTCATATAAACATTCTAGGCAGGAAAGCATTAGGTGCATAGTATTACAAGGGTGTTTTGAATCATCCCTGATGCATAGCAATGGTCCTATACTGTACTGTACGAAACACATGTCAGTACTTAGTGGGCTAAAGATATGTGTTCTAAGTTTAAGAACCACCAGATTTTTCCATACTCATGCTACAATTCCCTAAGTACTAAGCTTTGTGGGCTACAATGATATTGAAGTCAGTATTTTTTAATGTGTGTAAGAATAAGATTTTTATGGGATCACACATACCCCTATTGATGTGAAATTTTCCAAAACTGGTGCATTGTGGATTGACTCAAAACAAACCCTCTGATAGTAGTAGTAAAGATTGTTCTTGTAAATACATGTGTATACTTGGCCTGCCAAGAGTATGGAGTAGGAACATCATGAAGTTATTAGTGGAGTTATCACGCAGGAAGACTCTGTGCTCATGTGATCACTGTGGTTTGGTGTGATACTTGCATCACTGCATGCTCCTGTCTTGTCGAGGTACAACAGTTTTTTAATGCTGTAAATATATTGCAGTGCCGAAATATGTGATGTAAATAAGCACTGAAAGTGAATAAAAGCTGAAATAACAAGATTCAATAAAATATTGCCGAGTTATTTTACTCAATAAAATGTTATAGATTTTGTGTTTCATCAATATATGTGTATCTATAATTGCTAATATGAACAAGAATAAGAATTGGTTAAGTAAGCAAAAAGTGCCGTTTCTGGAGGGTAGCATTCTTTCTGGGACGCCTGTATTAAAGGTGCAACAAGAGATTTCAAGTCATCCATATTTTCTGTGATATGTAGTGATTTCATATAGATTGGACATTCAATAGATTCCTTGCTTTTTTGTTAAAGAAGTAACTTAAATAAAACAGGGATGTAAGTTTTCAGGCTATAGCTTGAATTCAGGCCTTCACTTACTCAAAATTTCCGCAATTTTATTTATTTTCAGCCCGTTCTGGAGGCTATTAGCCTAAATTCATGCACTTTTTCAGGCCGTTCAGGCTTTTCTCTTCGGGCCCTCTTACCACCCCTGATGAAAACAAAAGGTGATTTGTACATGCTTGCATTTCAAAAGAAAACAAGGCTGAATTTCCTATGTGCTCCTATAGGAAATAAAAAAAAAAAAAAAAAAAAGTTGATGAGGTCAAAGGTCACATACCAAGGTCAAAGGTCATGTGAGGTCAAGTTGTAAGATAGGCTAAAAATGTAAAATTGACCTCATTTGAAAAGTTGAAGTTCAATTGGAACCAAACTTGGTTTATGGAGTTTACATGCAAGCCCTCATTTGTTTATGAGGTCCAAGGTCACATATCAAGGTCAAAGGTCATGTTAGGCCTATCATTCACTAACCGCGACGGCAGGCGACACAAGAGGTCCGAGGACCGATGTATTTTTTTTTTTTGTTAAAGAAGTAACTTAAATAAAACAGGGATGTAAGTTTTCAGGCTATAGCTTGAATTCAGGCCTTCACTTACTCAAAATTTCCGCAATTTTATTTATTTTCAGCCCGTTCTGGAGGCTATTAGCCTAAATTCATGCACTTTTTCAGGCCGTTCAGGCTTTTCTCTTCGGGCCCTCTTACCACCCCTGATGAAAACAAAAGGTGATTTGTACATGCTTGCATTTCAAAAGAAAACAAGGCTGAATTTCCTATGTGCTCCTATAGGAAATTAGATATTTCACTATTTTTGTACAAAAAAAAACAGTTAAACTTAATCCTTTCAGATGGGATATTTTTGATAGAGAACTTTACACCAGTGCAAAAATCAGAATTTTCATATTTTTTACGGACACCTGTTATTTGAAATCTCTTGTTGCACCTTTAACATTTAAACCTGATATCTTTTCAATAGAAGTGAGTTGCTATCAGTAGCTATAAAATATGGCCACTGGTGGCAAATGTCATCAGACCTTTTAAGTGACAATGGTCCCTCTGCCATGTTCAGCAAATTTTTGGTTATTTTGGACAACATTGGACTTGATTTTTCTGGGAACCAATGGGTTTAGAAAGGGGAGTGATAGTCTCATCACATGACTGAGTTTGGGAGTAGTTTTTGAATTGTAAGATAGTTTAAAGGGGCATTTCGTGATCCACAACCCCGTCCCCCTGATTTATCTCAAATTGAGATTTTTATATCGTCTGAACCATTGGCCCAAGTATAGTATGTGTGCCTAATCTTATGCGCAAATTCGATCTACTCTAAGAAATTTGTAATTTTGTATTTTCTGTCCTTAAACGGACATAAATTACAACAGTGGCCTATGGGTAGTGTGATACAACTAATTTGATCATAACATCACAACACAGCATCACAATCACCTTTTCTTGGGGGATGTCTAGTGAATCAAACAAAAATGAATGTGCTAGGATCATGAAATGCACCTTTAATCAGCAAATTAATATTTTCATCTCAAAACCATTGACTTTTATGTTCAAAATTTAAACTGTCTGTAGATTTTTTTTTCAAATTTTGCAGAAAAGGTTTGGTAACTATAAAGAACAAAATTCATTTTTATGAATCGCCCTACAGAACGGGTAAGAAATCACTTTTCATATGTATGTCTGTCTGTAATATGTCCACTCATTTTGGTTGAGATATCATAAAACAGCTGTGATATTAAGAATAAGGCATATATATGAAGTGTCGTGTGTGGAAGTGTATGACATTAATTGTACCATCTGTACTCCATAACTCGTTATACACTAGTGAGAATTTCAATAACGCAGGGTTAGACCAGATGTTTTATATCAATTTTTATGATTAATAATCAGTTTTTCCACAAGGGTTTGGAAACTTTCAAAAGAAACCTATTTCTTCCTGAAGAATGGAAGAAACTGAAAAATGGGGTTTCTTCCTGAAGAAATTGGAAAAATGGAAGATATTGGAAGAAATAAAGAAATGTATTGTGAACAACAATCTTAATTACATCATATTCATCTGTTTGCACTTCAATCATCTCAAATCTTTATTTCCTTGCAAAATATATACAATATAAAAACATACTGGACAACTTGGAGGAGGTGAACAAAAGGCCAAAAAAGACCTGTAAACGGACGCCTAACAAAAAATAAATAAAAGTTACTGGAGGATTCACACTGCAACCATCAGCACACTTGCAGACTAGTTTATTAACATGTTAGCATCCTGTGCAGTTAGTACACAATTTTGTTTTGTTTTGCAATATATTATGGATTTTAATTGTAACCCATTTTCCAAATCTTTCCATTTTTTAGGAGGGGGAAAATGGGGACACAATTTGTACAATGGTCAAATGATAAAAGTATTAGAATCATGTTAAAATACATGCCATCATATTTGTTATGTTACACTGATTAAGAAAAGGTATAGTTGCCCAATCTATGGCTTGTAGTTCAACAGATATGAGCTAATAATGATTCAAGGTCATACTGGGAGTAAAAATTTCTGATTTCTTCAAAAGTGACTCTAATTCTTCAGTTTGTACTACATAAACAAAATAAAGACCCCCAAAAAAGTAACGCAGTATGTCTAAATACCCCCATAAGTTACAAACCATTGGTCTATGCTCAAAAACATAAAATGATATCAATAGTCTGTTTTGTTCTGCAAATTTTGATACCTTTCTTGCTCCATTGTGATCAATATCGCCAACACAATGTCCATTTTACGAAAATGTGTCATTTTCAAAGTTGCAACTGAAGACATTATTACAAGGTTACAATACACAACCATGCAACAGGCCATGCATTAAGTGACACACACGTCACAGGAAGAATGCTGTCTTTCACTGATTGGCAATCAATATGGCAATACCTTTTATTGCAAATTTTAAAAAGGGAGAGATTTTCTTATAATGGGTATTGTGTTGGCAATATTGATCGCAATGGGGCAAGATGGGTATCAAAATTTACGGAAGAAAACAAACTATTGATATAATTTTATGTTTTCGTGCAAGACCAATGGTTTGTAACCTATGGGGGGTATTTAGACATGCTGCGTTACTTTTTGGGGGGGTCTTTATGTATATTTCCTTCAACCCTTGCCATTTAATATTGACCTTTCAGGAAGGATAGTGGTAACCTGCCATAGGACCCTGTAGCCCCTACCACGTTTTGCTTTATTAAGTATGAAAGCACAGGACACATACTGCTTAAATACACATGCTATGTTTATATACAATGAACAGAGGAATTTGAATCACGTTTGAAGCAAAGCAGACCATTATAAATTACCCCCTCCCCCATGGCCTTGAACTATTATTTGCTCATATCTATTGAACTGCAGGTCATAAATAAGGCAAACTATACCTTTTCTTACTCCAAATATGTTGGCATCCATTTTAACACAATTCAAAATCTTTTGTAATTTCACCCCTGAAGAAATCATTCCGCCTTATGAAAAAATTCCCCAAAGCGGTTTTTTATTGGATTTTGGATAATTATGTGGTTCTATGGCAGGTGCTGTACATCTGGTACAAAATTCATATCTATACTATTCTTTCCAGGTAAAAATGCAAATTGACCACACTGTCATGGATCGATGTGATACACGTTTCATTATGTGCATTGGCATGGAACAAGTCATTTGCAATAAAGGCACCATCAAGGATTTGCTAAATCAAAGTAAAATGTAAAAAAAAATCATCAAAAATCTAATTGTTGCATGTCTGTAAAAAGCATGGGTATTACCCTTAAGTGATAAGGCCAAAAGCAAGCCAATAAGGACAAAATAGCAACATATAATTGAATGGCAGTTCATATCTTTGTACACTGTCGTTTTCTTCTTTTCTCTCAATTTTTCAGCTGAAAAAAAAAATAACTTGAAATTCTACACACTTCTCCTTCACTTTTCAGCTATTCAAATTTCAAATATTTTGACTATTTCTGGTGGATCACTGATAGTGTCTTTAAGATAGGAAATCTTAAAATGACTTTTCAATTTCTTCCACTTCCACAAGTGCAAAAAAATACATTTTTTCCCCACCTTTGAAGAAACTGTAGAAAGAGTTCCATATGTATACCCTTCTTAAAATTTTATAGGAAACAAATTATTTTTTATGGCTTAACTCTAACAAATAACCTTTAAAGGCACTATCAGTGATTTGCTATATCAGAAAATCGACAAAATCATTAAAAATCATATATTTGCATGTTTGTAACGAGTGTGGGTATCCTAACATACCCTGCAAGTGTTAAGACCAAAAGCATCCTAATAAGGACAAAATTGGATATTTTAGTCATTCCGTTCGGACACGTATTACTACACGTAATTGAATGGAGATTCATATCTTTCAAAACTGTTGTTTTCTGTCTTTACTGACAATTTCTCAGTTGGAAAAAGTAACTTACAAGAATTCTACTGACCTATCCTTCACTTTTAAGCTATTCCTGAGAATTTCAAATATTTTGACTCTTTTGGATAGATCACTGATAGTGTCTTTAAGGCCAAAAGTAAAGAAGAATTTGTTACTTGAAAAAAAAAAAAAAAAAAAACCAGAAGCCCAGATTTTACCGGAAGTGGTCGATATTTTGGTATCAGAAGAAAGCTACTGTTTTTCTCATTTACCCTGTGAAATCTTAGGGCTAAATGATGTTTGCTTTGGGAGTTATGAGCGAAAGTGTACTCTAATTTGGTCGACCAATATTAGTTTTACACAGTACTCTATGGGGCTCACCAAATCACGTTTCTAGCTGTCACATCAAAACGGATTGAAATATCGGCGCAAAACTTTACAGATGGGGTTTTTGGGTGAAGGCCATTCTATCAAGATGAAAACTTTATATACTTAAATCGGACCATCCCCCTTTAAGATAGGAAATCTTAAAATGACTTTTCAATTTCTTCCACTTCCACAAGTGCAAAAAAATACATTTTTTCCCCACCTTTGAAGAAACTGTAGAAAGAGTTCCATATGTATACCCTTCTTAAAATTTTATAGGAAACAAATTATTTTTTATGGCTTAACTCTAACAAATAACCTTTAAAGGCACTATCAGTGATTTGCTATATCAGAAAATCGACAAAATCATTAAAAATCATATATTTGCATGTTTGTAACGAGTGTGGGTATCCTAACATACCCTGCAAGTGTTAAGACCAAAAGCATCCTAATAAGGACAAAATTGGATATTTTAGTCATTCCGTTCGGACACGTATTACTACACGTAATTGAATGGAGATTCATATCTTTCAAAACTGTTGTTTTCTGTCTTTACTGACAATTTCTCAGTTGGAAAAAGTAACTTACAAGAATTCTACTGACCTATCCTTCACTTTTAAGCTATTCCTGAGAATTTCAAATATTTTGACTCTTTTGGATAGATCACTGATAGTGTCTTTAAGGCCAAAAGTAAAGAAGAATTTGTTACTTGTAGAACTTAAGAGTACCTTCCTTTGGGTCTGTCACAGGTTGAGGAAATGTAAAACGGTCACCATTTAACCATTTTTGGTGGAGTAATTGCAGTGAAGCCTCCCCGGTACCGTCACTCCTCTTACTGTCGGGTACCCATGCTCGTTCGTAGGAATTGAAAGCACCCCCTTTTCGCATTTTTTGGTTTTAAAAAACAAAAAACAATTTTGCGCAAAATCACGAATTTTTAGGGCAAAAATATACCCCCTTTTTCGCAAAATCATGAATGATTTTTAATTTGCCACCCTTTTCAAAACAAAAACACGAACTATGGTAAATACAGTCAATGAAACACAACGAAATGAGCAAAATATATCAGTATATGTCGTCAGCTGAAGATTTTATGATTGATACTTTCTTTGTTGATGGAATCCATTCCGAAAACCCGGTCCGAAAATCACTGACAAAAATATAACTTTATTAATACAGGTTTTTCTGCGACGGTGCGACCACCTTACCCCATTTCAAAATTTTGTGAACTTTCCAAATGAAAAAAAGTACCTTTTTTTTGTAATTTCGCGAAAAATAAAATTCGCGAAATTGATCGAGGAAAACACCCTTTTTTCGCGATCCTACGAACGAGCATGGGTACCCGACAGTAAGAGAAGGGACGGTACCGGGGAAGCCTCTAGCCATATTGTAGAAGAGTACAATCTTCTACTATACCCATGTCATTCAGGACTCCTGGAGTACTCCCTGGGTCTGTCATGATAGGTTGGGAAATGAAGAAAAAGGTCAACATTGCACAAGAGGTAAAATTTTGCCATACCTTTTTGTCCAGAGTAGTGCAAAGAAACCTGCCCAATATTATAGGAGGGACACTGCAGTTTTTGACCACCAACCATGCACCAGGAGTAGCTCTCCCTTACTAATCTTAAAGGGCAACTATTGGTTCTTCTGATCATTTTGAACTGAAATTTTCCCTCTAACCTGAAAAAAAAACAATGGAAAATTTTGCAATTTAAAAGAAGCAGAGGTGGGATTTGAATCCCGGACCACAAGGTTAGCTACCTAACCACTATACTAGTAATTAGGTATACTAGAGAGTGCTTGTTTGTCAAATTGATAGATGCATAGATGATATCAACGATGTCTCTATAAAAAAAAGTGTGAAAGAATTCCGAAGTTAGACAGAAGTGACTGACTTTTAAGTATCCAGAGCACTATTGAAACGGTACTTAGTTTGGGGGGTGTCAACAGACAACAGAGATTAAGCTATTTACTGTTGCTGATATTATGATCCCTGTTCAATTTCAGTGACATAATAATAGTGCTAGGATAGATAACGCTTAATAGACTTTGGACAGAACAGGGCTGGGTGAAGCTAAAAAGTATCAATCGACGCTATCAACATTCGCCCATTTAAATAAAGACCAACACTGTTATTTTTATGTATGTAGGCCTACTGATGCATGTTTTGTACTCCAAATTTTCATTTCGTTTAAGGTATTTGTGGATTCTATAACATGGCTGACCTGGAAAAGGAGGGTGTTGTGAGTATTGTTTTAACTAAAATAATTAGGAAAAGATCTGCATTTGAGACAATGTGTCATTAATAACGGAGTAGCCGAGCTTTAAAAAGTGCTCTAGTTTTCGAGTATGTACAACAAAACACAACCACCTTTATTTGAAAGATAAATATATGGAATTTAAGGGATTAGCAACGATTTGCTAATCCGAAACATCGAAAAAATCATCAAAATTCATATTTTTATATTTTTGTTACTGGCATGGATATGCGAACATAACCTGCAAGTGGTTGGCTTGAAATCCGTGTATTAAAGACATGGCAGTATTTTTTATCTGATTCTGTAATTTCTATACGTGCATATCAAAATTCCAACTTGAGATCAAAAAAGCCTTTCCCGGCAAATATCACAGATTTTCAGCGTGATATTGTGCACCATGATCGATACAGTTTGACCTCAAACACAAACATTATTGATCCATTTTTTTTTTTTTTTATTTTATTGTTTATTTGTACTGGTGTAAACCACAATCAGTGTTTAGTGCAGATTTAAGTCGCCGTCGCTGTAGGTCTATTTGGGGGAGACTGTATGACACCAGTTTTCCTCAAAGACTTCATTTTTTCACGATCTGGGGTTGGTTCTACATTAAAGCAGTTTTATGGAATTGTACACACTTATCCTGATTTATAAGTTTTAAAAATGCATTTCAACCATTTTTGATTCTCTCGCATTATCGCTGCCTAATCCCTTTAAGAAAATGATGGTTGTGTTAAAATATGTGGTGGCAGGGACGATTTCTAGGAAAAAAAACACATTTTGAGCTGCAAATTAAGCAAAATTATTATTTTTTAACGAAAAGGTGGTGGGCAACGGCTAGAGCGCAGGACTCATGATCTAAGATACATGGTAAGTCTGAGTTCGAGCCCCACTGATTGTAAACATGTTCGGTGTCCCTGGAAAGATACTTAATCGCAATGCCTAGCCCACCCCCCCCTCCCCCCAAACCGAAATTGGGGAGCGGTTAGGGGGATTATTACATTCCAACTGACCGATAGGCATGTGCGCTTGTAAGGCATTCCTTTGAGTAGCCACCTAGATGAAGTGAAATGATTGTGACATTTCTAACGGCAGCGTAATAATAATAATTATTGTACAGTGCTGTAATACCACTGTGTACAGAGTGTGTATAAAATGCATGCCCAGATTATGATTATTATAAAATCTTGTTTTATGGTATCTTTTATTATTGGTATTATGTTTATACATTGCATAAAGGCGTTCAGGTAATACTCATTGTGATGACATGTGTAAAAAGGATGTTTTTTAAAGAAAAATGGGATTTGGGGGGCTAAATTCTAGACCCTTTATCTATGGAGAAACAAAAGTATAAAAATAAATGTCAGAGATGGATAGTATTGCATTCATGATTAAAAATTGTGTTGCTAAGAAATTAATCCTTCGTGATTTTCTTAATTTTTAGCTCAAAAACATGATTTTTTGACAAAAAACACCCCTGCCACCAAAGTTTTTTTTTAAATGTTTTACAATTATTTATTAATATCTTTGAATAGAAGTGGTTACGTTTTGTGTACAGAGGGGAGGGGTTGTAACAATTTGTAATCCAAACCCTCCACTATGAGTTAAAAGTGTCTTAAAGAGACATGAGGAGATTTGCAGGAAGAAGCGCCACCAAATTTTCTCGAACCCGGTTTGGGTGTCGAAATGCCCAAAGGCAGGAAGACACAGGTTTCAGGTTTAATTTTCCATCCTCATTTGCACATGTAAGTAAATATAAAAAAGGTAACAAATAAAAAATATTGAACATATTTAATAAAAAAAAAATGATTTAGAAATAATATACAATAAAGAGAGGTGGATGCCATAAAACGCAGGGCGTGTAACTTAGTGGCACATGCAATAAAGTTAAATATACAAATGAGTATGAAACTGTAAATTTGATAAAATTGATAAGGATAAACATACAATGATAAAATTACGAGCACACGGGGAAAATAGGGTGCTGACCAAATACCCAAGTAATAGATGAAAAAAACATATAGAGAAAAAAAAAACGTTAAATATATTTATGATACGTTATAAGGTTATATGACCCAAATCATAAGACAATCAGTTGCAGAATAAAAAATCAATGGGTGTTTTTTGAAGATAAGCTTTAAAAAATAGTAAGGATGGAGCTGTTTAAAGACGAGTCAGTCAACGAATTCCATAAACGGGCAAATGGGATCCTAATGGTGTTTTCAGCAGTCTGGTATTGTCGTCTAACGTACAAGTCCTTAGATGATCGCATGTAATAGGGATGGACATCTTGTCGGTTCCAAGAAAAAAATGATCATTAAAGATATTGGAGGAAGAGTATGATGGTATTTGTACATAAACTGGGCAGACTGGAAGACGTAAATGTCATAAATTTGGCGTATTCATGGAGGAGAAAAAGAGGGTCCTGGTTATGGGCTAACCAAAGTGAATAGTACAAGACCGTATGATCTTTGTTGGCATTAAAACATAGAATGAAGATGAGAATGATTTTTATATCTGCCCAGATGAGGCCACAGTGGTGATGTAAGGGAAGACATTAAAGACAAGCGTATAATAGGGTGGTCAGTGAATCAAGGGGCAGAAAGGTTTAACTTTTCTGATGATTACCATTGTTATATTTAGAAATTATTTTAGTAACATGTGAAGTGTGTGATTTCCAAAACATGTTAATCATCAATTAAAAACGCCTAAAAATTTAGTTGTGTTTTTTTTTTTTTTTAAATAAATATAATTGATAATGTAATAATCATTTGGTGGTAAAGGTTGTGTTTATTTTGAATACCATAAAATTCGTATTTTTTAATGTTTAGAGAAAAGTTATTATTTTAAACCAAGTAGTATATGGGTTATTCTTTAAGGTTGATCAAGTAATTTTTGTTTCTTGTTAGAATACAAAAGATTAGTGTCATCTCGAACATAATTAAATTGAAGATTAGGAGAGAACTGAGGGAGGTCATTAATTAAAGTAGAAATAAAAGGGTCCTAGAATTGAGCCTTGAGGTACGCGGCAACTGTCGAAGAGTGGACGGTGGTGGGTTATGAATCAACAAATTGGTTACGGTTATCGAGGTAATTTTCAATCCAGTATTGGCAGTACCTCTTATACCATATTGTTTTAGTTTATTAATGAGAATATTGTGATCAAGAGTATCGAGGGCTTTGCTGAGATCTAGAAAGATCCCGGCAGTGCAGTTTTTGGTCCAGGGCAGTAGTAATTTTATTCAGAAAGTTTTATTAATTGCCATGAAGGTGTTTAGGTCTAAAGACCAAACTGGGCAGGAGTGAGGATTTTATGTTTATCATAAATGAGATGATTTGTTATACATTAATTTTTCAAGAATCTTGGAAACGATGGAAGGATGGGATCTTGGCAGGTTATTGTTGAAAGAAGCTTATCACAGTTTTAAAGATCGGAATCACTCTAGCAAAACTTTTACATTAGAGGGGACAATACTGGTGGATATGGAAGATTGACTATATGCATAATAGGCAATAATGTTGGTAACATCTGTTAACTATGTTTGAGCTAATACCATCGACGCCAGCTATACTAGGTTTCCATTTGTGAGGTAATAGCCAACAATTCTTCCTTAGTTGTAGGCGATAGAAAATACTAGGGGAAATCGGAGATGAACTGCATTTGCTAGGAGTAACGTAGTCAGGAGGGGGTATCTAGCCGCCAGTGATGGGCCTATGTGGTACAAAAGTCATTGAAGTGTTAGCGATTGCGAAACTGGGTCTTTTAACTTCAGAGCAATTAGAGTCGATAACAAGTCTGAGGTGGTTTGGGGGATTTGTTTCTGCCAAGTAGATTATTTAGAGTTTGCCATGTTTGTTTTCATATGTTCGGTTGGCATCAAGCTCTATTGTGATATGATTACGTTTAGCATTGCGCAGAAAAATGATTTAGCGTATGGATATTTGGGTATTTAAGTTTAATGAATCGTTATTTGGTTTGGAGCGGTATTTTCTAAATAAATGTGATCTTTAGTATTAATAGATTTGATTAGACTCAACGTTATCCATGGTTTCCTGGGCATTTTACGTTTAGATAATTAGTTGATTTAACAGGACAGTGGAATATTATATCATTTGATAACTTGTCTGGAGAGCATTAAAAAGCGGTTTTCAAGGATTTGTCATCGTCAAACACATTCTGCCACGTAGGGAGGAGTAGCCATCTTTAAACCCTTGATATTGCTTGGCTTAAGTTGCGTGACCGTTTAGTCAGCGAATTTGCTTGGGTTAAAAATAATCTCGAGTCAGAAATTTGGCATTAAAGAAAAAACTGGAAAATGGTATGGAGATTCATTGACTAGAGCCAGAATTTTACATTGGATAAAAGATCATTTGTTATGAGTTATCAATGGATCGTGGCAGTTGTTTCTGTTATTCGAGTAGGCCTATAAATGGTAGGGAAAAACATTGGAGAAAATAAGATTAACGAAGGTAATTAACTTTAGGATGGAGTCATAAATCCAGAAGATAGATGTTATAATCGCCCATGATATAAGCAGATTTGGACTCAATTGTAACGTATGAAAGACACGTGAAAGATCAAGATAAAACTCGTCAAGGTTAACTGATTCTTGGGCGATAGGATTATGCCAACATAGTTTTTTTTACTGCTGGATTTGTTGATGTCAGTTAATTTCGATAAAATAGAGTCGCAATCAGGCATGAATATTTAGGGTCGGTCCGTAGTTCAAAGTCAATGTTAGGGTGAATGAAAAGGGAGGACATCGGCCTCCTCTTCGGTCCCTGACGTATGGAATTTATAACGAGTAACCATCGAGTCAACTAGTTAGATTATAACATAGTTAAAAAACCAAGGTTCCTGTAAAACCAAGAATGTGAAAATTATGAGTAATGGTAGAAAGATAATTAGTCACATCGTTGGAGTGTTTATTTGAGCTGCGAACATTGTGATGAAATAATGACAGTTGAATGTTCTTAGATTTAAGCAATCCTTTAGACCGCACTAATGTAATAACTACAGTTGGGCTTTTGCCGTGTACTCACGGCGCGGCGCGGCGCCTCACGTGACTTGCCCATGGTACACGCTTTATTCCGTTATGCAGGTTATGCATGGGACGAATAAGGTGTAATCCAATGTGCAAAAATAACGTGACGCGCCGCGCTGAGTAACGGCACAAGCCTACAGTTGGGATTTTGGATGTGATCATATTTTACAGTCATTATTCAATGGTGTGAGGAGTGATGATGAGGATACTATTGAATGAAATGGGTCGAATTTGGGTACATCTCAGGAAATACAATCAGGACTAGCTTGGACATGGTGCAAAATACAAATGTGGGGGGTTAGGGTTAAATATTACAAAAAAAAAATCGTGCAATACACACAGTTTAATACAATTGGAAATATAACAAAATATGAGGACGCGAGGCGCTCACAAAATAACATTACCAAGGTAATAATATAATTCTTAACTTTAGAAGACAATTATGGTATCGAGATATGATGTTAAAAATGGATACATGTCACCGATGACATGTTACCTCAATAAACAAGGCCATAAGTGAGCGAACAAACTGAACATGAAGAGGGTGGTGATAAAGTGGTATGATAACATGGCTAACCAAAATGGGAGGGAAAAACAAGGGATCACATAGGGATCACTGTAACTTTGTTGTTGTTTGAGGTCGGTGTTGTGAAAAAGGAGGTAAATTGCCTGTAATAATCCTCATACTTTGATGGATTTAAACAAACTGGGTCATGTGCCACATGTGTTATATGGCCTCCATTTTCATGATAAACTTTAAAAATATGATTTTCTCAATTTATTGAGAAAAGATTGCTCAAGGGAAAAGCACTTTGTCTACTATACAGAGAGGAAAGGGGATCCCTAGAGGTGTATATGCAAATGCACCTGTTTAGACTGCCACAATAGGGGAGTGGGAATTCCCAAGGATGCACAACTAAAACTTGTTTTGCTTTGAGATTAAAACAAATTGTAAGAATCCAGGGAATTCCCCCACAAAGTTATATATATGAATTGATGTAAGTTAGATGGTGAAATCGGATTGATGGGCAGGGTCAGGTTATGCATGCGTGATGATTGTAATGATTATTGTGAGAAAGGGAAATCTAGCTGTGTGACGATAAAAGTGTTGTGACTGAAGGACTGAGGCCAGCAGGTGAAATCAGAGGAGCTGAACTGGAGCTATACAGTATAATGATAGCTAGTTTTACTCTACATAATGGTAGATGTTGAGTTTCTACACATCTAGTGCCAGGATTTAATATTTTGGATGCCGCGGAGCTTATAGCAAAATTGTCTGCTGTCGTCTTTTAGCCAAAGAGCTTCAGTTTTCGGAATTTCAAAATGGGATTCAGTTTGTGGTCCCTATATGAGGACATAGCGATAGACTGAGTGGTAATTACCTGGATTTAATTACTGTGGACCATTGTCGTCGAGGGAACCCCCCGTCGTCTTGAACTGATGGACAAGATTACCTTCAGGACTGAGGAAGTTCCCTTGGAATTATCACCTGAGTTTGTATGAACTTGTGCGCTGTCATTTTGGAGTCTCACATGAGAGCGACATATCATCGTTTGAACTGCAACGCCTCGTTTGAACATAAGAGCAGGTATAAATTGGGTTGTTAATTGTGTAATTTTGATTTATGTAATGTTTGGGACCTACCAAATTCGCGAACCAATTACAAATCATTAAACTCTTGTTATATTTATATAAAATTAAGATCACTTGTGCACAAAGACTCATTTATTTGTGTTTGAAAGGTATTTCTGACCTTAGGCGTACACGAGTCGTCATAACATGGCATCCCCCATTTGTTGCTGAGGTCAAAGGTCAACAGCAGGTCAAAGTCAGTTTTTTGTTATTTTTTTTTTCGAGGTCAAGTTGTAAGATAGCCTGAAAAATGTTAAAATTGATTTGATTTGAATTGAAAAGTTGTGAAGTTCAATTGGAACCAAACTGGGTTTCTGAGTTTTACATGCAAACCTTCATTTGGTTATGAGGTCCAATGTCACATACCAAGGGTCAAAGGTCATGTTAGGCCTATCATTCACTAAACCGCGAGGCAGGCGACACAAGCGGTCGAAGGACAGATGTATTGTTTACATATTTGGACTGCTTACCAAGTATAGACACACCTGAAGTGAAATAAGCGAATCGCTGTCTTCATGTAATAAGATGATGATTTAGTAGTTCTGTCATGCCAACAGAAAGTCAAAGCATGGTTTTCTATGGGGATGATTAAGATTGCAGGCAAGTCAAAACAAGGTTTGTACTGTTTTTCTTTGCACCTGTTTGTCCAATAAACCTGCGAAAAGTACTCGGTAGGTGTCTACAACCGATCAGTGAAATTTGAGAGGAAATCGTACCTAAAAAAATCTCCTCCTGTCACGTTAAAGCCCAATGTTTTGGTAATGTTGGGTGGTTGCCACTTTCATATTGTTTTTAACAAGTCAGCTCTACAAAATATGGTTTTCTTATTCCAACACCATCACTGCCATCACCACCACCGTCACCACCATGCACCATTGTCATCATTATCTTCAGTATATGTGTTTCTGAAATTGTTTCTTTGTATATTATTTTAGCAATGTTTAGCATTCAAATTGATAGTAGACAACTGTTTTCCTCAGACTGTTGGTTATTGTTTGTATATGCAGGTTGGAAATCTTTATTGATGTGTGATTTTCTATACATTTTATTTACTAGCCCTCTTTTATGACTTGATATTTACGATTATAAATAAAAGCGAGGGGTTTTATTGTTAGAGTGTTTCAGAATTTTTATTAAGTCACTGCAGACCAGGAGCCAAAAATCTGAAAAAAGGTCTGCTGGTCATTATAATTTAAAGTTTATCAGTTTAGTTTATTAAAGGTGCAACAAGAGATTTTGAGGCACCCAAATATTGTGTCATAATAGTAATTTCATATAGATTAGACCCTCAATAGATTTCTTACATTGTGTTTGGCTACAGAAATGTCTTAAAAGAGAGAAAAAAGGTGATTTTGATTTGCTCCTATACGAAATTAGAAATTTAATTTTTGTACCAATTTTAACCAAAGAAACATTTCTCATCTTAATCCTTTCAGATGGGGATAGTTTTGATAGAAAGCTTTACATCGGGGCAAAAATCAGTACTTTCGATTTTTTTTAGGGACACCTGACATGTGAAATCTCTCGTTGTACCTTTAAGCTGCTTCACTAAAATGAGGCTGCACTTTGTTCCACATCCCACATTGAAATACATTTTCCCAGACATTGTTCCACTATCCTCCATTCAACAACTCTCTAAGCACAGCTGTTTGATCCCATGCAAATGTCTCTTTTATTTTTTAGACTAATTTGAAGCAGTGGTGACACAATTTTGACAACTGATATAAGTAGAGGACATTGAAAGAGATATTATCTCTGCAAAACTCAGAAAAGTCCATTGCTGGAATCTTGTCCTATAGGCCTACAAGGTCATTATTGTATGTTTAGGACCCTACTATATGCCCATTCTCCAGAAAAAAGACCTGTTAACCTAGATTTTAAAGAAAATTCATATTTGCCCGCAATGAAGTTTTATAAAAATTACACAGGATGTAGTTAGTGGAATAAATAATCCAAATCCATTGTCAAAACTCTGTCCCCTAATATTTTTTGTTTTATTCTAGTTTTGTCATACTAAATTAGACTTTCAAGCAGCGTTTAAGACCGTTGGGGTTAGTTTAGTTTTCTTGCAACCATATCAAGTAATTTGTAGATCCTTTCCAATTTTACGGCCTAAACTAAAACATCAAAGCAGATGATTTGAAGATGACATTGTAACTTTGAAAAAAGACTATGATTTAATATCAAGTTTTAGTGTCTTCCAGCGAATGTTAACAGAAACACTTGGATGTCCAATCTGAACCATCTGTGGTCTGGACACTGTAGTGGAATCCCTGCTGTATCCCATCCCCATTATAGCAGAATTTGCGATGCTAGGGGAGCACTCAACTTTGGTTTGTTGGGCAGGGTGTGTGGTTCAACGCATCCCAATATTGGGTCTTTAAATTTAAAATCAATGCAAAAAATAAAATTCATTTTTGAATATTGAAATTTACTAAATTTATAAATTTTTTTTAGGAAAGAAGTCATAATTTATAGGTTAAGAAATAGCACAGTTATATCCAACTACATGGAATGTAAATCCTGATGAAGGGAGCCCTCTTTGACAAGAAATCTGAATTATATTAGTTTGACTGGGTGAAACTACCAATTCAAAACTCCTACAAAAATCCCCTGTACTTTAACATTGCAAAAACCCCCGTACCCTTCACCCTGTGAAATATTCTGATAACAATATTTTCCTATGTGCCTTATTTTGGATTTCAGCTACAGGATAATGAATATGAAAATACCGATGGAATCTGTTACAAATGACCCCACATCATTTGACAATCCAGGCTTTGATGATAAGTTCCCAGATCATCTTCCAGATGGCAGACCAGATGTATTGATCAAAATTCACCAGATGCAGTCAGCAGAAGCCCACCACAAGAACCTGGATTCCAAGAAATTTATTTGGAAGTAAGCTTGGGTGAAGTCTGTGATATTCATGTAATAGACACATATGTCGATTGAAGTTATGGCGAGCCCCAAAATTAGGCTAAAAACACTTCAGGGGTGTCCTTTATGATATTTTTGAGTGTAAATCTATCTGTATTCTTCCAAGATCCTAGACTATCATTTGATAGCAAAGAAATTTCATGTGATTTAAATGTGGGTCTGTGCCACTTTAATAAACTAAGTGGCACAGGCACATTTTCACAAATATACATTTTGGTTCTATAAATACTTAACGTATTGTATCTATTATTAAGGAAATAGGTGTATATCATGTGAAACATTGTAGTGACTTGCCCTTCATCCGATGAGAAATGAAAGCCATTGTCAATATTATTTGTTGTTGGGAATCCGTAGCAAAAATCACACAATCGTGGATGGAAATAAAGTTTATTATCTAAGTTTTCAGTGGCAAGCCCTTTACAAAATTTCATCAACTTTCCATTATAAAAAATACTTTTTTTGTGATTTTCGGAAAAAAACCAAAATTTGTGAATTGACTGAAAATATCCATTGTTTGTGATCCTATGCATGAGCATGGCACCCTTTAAGTTTGGCGAGTACAGGACGCAGGTTGGGAATTATCATAGGGGTTTTTTGAGTCAAGTCCCACAATTGAACCAGTTTTTGGAATTCACCCAAGCGGTCATGTTCTCCCATAAAAAAATCCTATTCTTAACACAGAAAATCCAGACTTTAATACTCATTTTTAGCGCACAAAGTATTAGTACTTGAATATTAACTGTTTATGAATTTGTCTTGTGGTTCTTAACTTTTGGAACACTTTTATCCCTAAGTCTGACATGTGTTTAAGTAACAGTACGTATAGGCACATTGGCAATGCATCCTGGGATGTTCAACACCCTCTGGGGAATTACCAAATAATGTGAGAGCGTGTATATTTCTCAGTGGCGGATACCCGCCGGGGGGGGGGGGCAGGGGTTAATGAGCCCCCTGCTCAGAGCTGAGCCCCCGACAGCCCCCCCCAAATGAACTGACTTTTTGGTTGTACAGGTCTATGGAGAAGGACCCAACTTTGCCCCCTCAGAAAATGCCGCAGCACCACCTTCTTCTCCCCCCCCCCCCCCCTCCATTTGCAAAGGTCTGGTTACACACCTGTCTTTCTCAAGATAATCCAGATTCGCTAGGAGCACTGCATACAAAAATGGTTGTTGAGTGAACAAATTGTGTAGAGTAACACTGTACAGATAAAACAGAGCAATGCTTCAAATTTATATACCTTGCCATGATAAATTCACCATAAGGCAACGGAAATCAAAAAAACCCTGTTTACGGGCCCGCCCAGACCCTGATTTGTTTTCAGTTTGGCAGATTTTTTTTTTCTTTTTCCAAAATCATGTAAACTCAAGCCTGTTTTTAGCCCCAAATTTATCATTTTTGGCAAATATTTTAAGAATTTGTAAAATTTTCACTAATTTTCTCATATTTTTTCCCCCTCGTGATTTTCAAGATTTGTGGGTCTATTATTTTAGGCCAATGTGTGAGCTCCAGAAAAGAAAACAAAACGAAAATTCCACCAACCGACCGACCCTACTCGAAGAAAGGTCCGCTCGCCCGGAAAAAAGGGTTTTCTTCTTCGTCGCCTACATATCCTTATAGGTATTGGGTACTTTTCATAAAGGGGGCTGCCTCATGTACCTCTTTGTATTTATCAAGGATAAAAAGGTCAGTTTTGGCATCACTTACTGGCTCCATAACACGGGCCAATCTGATGCAACCTTTCTTCCTGTTTCTTCATTTGTCCATATATGGTCATTGATATGGAGGCATGCATCTTTAAGCTTCACTTTTTTTCCAGATAAGCAGCCCCCAAGTTTCCCATTTTTTCTGTTTTTTCGATACAAGTTATTGGGGGTTGGGGCGAAACAAACACCATGCGGTAATGATAAAGTAGTTGTCCAACACAACCAACTCAAAGATTGATGGAGAAATATACTAGTATGATTAATAGCCCCAAATAGGGAGGGCGAGGAAGAAGATTAGGTAGTGCAGAGGAGGAGCGGGAATTAGTTCCCTCCCTTCTCTCCTTATGCGTTATGTCCTTTCATGAGGACATAATCAAACTTTCCTTCCAAGATGTAAAATTTCATTCATGGACTCATGGTTTCTCAGTCCCCCACGTTTCCAGACGTGTTTGTGAAACTGAAATCAGCCTGCCAAATGTGGGGCTTGTGGGTGGCTCTGTGACATCTCCATGCATACCACCTTCCTACCTTCCAATGTCAGTATAATAACAAAATCACAAATCTTATCCGGGTTAGGTTAAGGTTATAGAAGAAACGCACAGCCTGAACAACATTTCAAAGTGTTAATTTGTAGTACCCACCAACATAACGCTTGTTCTCCTTCATCCCTTCAAAATTTGAAGGCAGAGCAACTTTGTTCAGATGCAGTATTTTAAAATTGAATAGATGCTCCCTCAAGCAGTTGCGGTACCCAGGGGGTAAATTGTCCCCCCTAATCCCCCCCCCCCCCCCCGGCCATGTAGAAAAACAATAGATTTTGGCAAAATCAGCAATAGGGCAAAACTAAACAAAATTTTTGCTTCAAAATCAGTGATTCGGGTCCACAATTGGTTAAAAATCTCTTAATTTTGGATAATTTTCTCCCCCTCCCCCCCACCCCCAAAATGTCACTTTCCCAATCCACCTTCAGAAAAAAGAAGTCTGGTGCTCCCACTGTCCCATCAGAAAAAATTGAAGAGACCCAGTTGCCACGTGTTGGTGAGATATTAAAATACCAACACATGGACATTTCATATTATAGACTTTGAACTTTACCCTTGTGGAAGCTTGTACTCCTTAAAATGAAAAGAGGAAAAAATCACTCTGAATTTCGATTAGTTTAAATTAACTCTAATCGAGTGCTTTTAGCTCTAAAAGAGCGAGAAAAGCAACCCGACAAGACACACCTTCACTCGCGGTTTTAACCGAGGTCACTCTCTGTACCGAGTGGCTTAAAAAGCCACTCTTCTCGGAGTGAAGCCCACTCTGAACTCTTAACGACCGGATTTTTAAACCTAAAAGAGTGGAGAAAAATGCTCACTCTTTTTTTCCGGAGTGAACTAATAGCCAATAAAAACGCCGCAATCGCGTGATTATTTGTCGAACAACATGGCGACGAGTTAAGTGGACGTCATCAAACGGTTGAAACAAGTGAAATTAGTGAATCCAAAATCATAGATATCTCCACGGGTGAGTATATTGTCTGTGTCGGTCACAGTTCATAGCATTTCAAAGTGTGTAGAAGCATTAAAATGTTATTTACTGTATTTCACCGTACATACGGTAGTCTTAGCGGCCAGGCTCCCGGCCAGTCCAGGCTTACACATGTACGAAACGCACAATCATGCCCCATGTTCACGCGGGGCATGCATACTGTGATCATACACGTCATGCAGGCCACCATCATGCCTGTCTCACTGAATCATGCGAATGATTCCGGCCACAAGATTCATTCATGTCACATGCTATGAATTAAATATCCTACACATACAATATACTCACCAACAAACAAAATTCCTAAAGCATCACAACTCTATACGAGTGACAGTTCACTCCTAAAAAGGAGTTTCAGTTCACTCTTTCCTCCTTACAGTTTTTTGTTCACATCTTTTATTTTGAGTGGAATCTCCACTCTAAAGATGCATCACTCAGCTGCTCAGCTGGGCTCTTTTTTGGTAGTGAATTCACCTTTTAGAGTGTTTTTTTCACTCTTTTCGTTTTACGAGAGTACGTAGACCCAGTGGGCCCTCCATGCAGTCTTGTTGCTCGATTTCAAATATTGTCCATCCCCCCTCAATTTCATAGATTATTTTCATTACCATATTTGGAATGCCGCCTGAAAAAATGCCTTCCAATTACTCCCACAAGCTTAGGTCTTCAGAACAAAACATTGATAAGTTTTGTGCTCTAAATACTTAAAAGGTATGTATACTAGTTATTAAAGGAAATGAACTAGGGGGCCATTATGATGTGAAACATTGTAGTGACTTGCCCTTCATCCGATGAGAAATGAAACCATTGTCAATATATTTGTTGTTGGGAATCCGTAGCAAAAATCAACAATCGTGGATGGAAACAAAGTTGGGATTAATATTAAAGGTTTCAGTGGCAAGCCCTTACAAAAATTTCATCAACGTTCCAAAATTATAAAAAAATACTTTACAAAAAATTTTATTAAAAAAAACCCAAAATTGTGACATTGACTGTGAAAATATCCTTGTTGTGATCCTATGCATGAGCATTGGGCACCTTAAGTTTGGCGAGTAACAGGACCATGGTTGGGGGAATTATCAGAGGTGTTTTGAGTCGTCAATCCAACAATGCACCAGTTTTGGGAAATTTCACCTCAATGCGGTCATGTGATTCCCATAAAAATCCTATTCTTACACATGAAATCCAGACTTTAATACCTCATTTTAGGCCACAAAGTTTTAGTATTGAATATTAACATGTTTATGGACAAAGATTCTTGAGGTTCTTAAACTTTGGAACACTTGTTATCCCTAAGTACTGAATTGTGTTTAATACAGTACAGTATAAGGCACATTGCAATGCATATGGGATTGTTCAAACCACCCTATGGGGAATTACCAAATAGGGAGAGCGTGTCTATTTCTCAGTGGCGTATACCCAGCCGGGGGGGGGGGGGGGCAGGGTTACAGGGTTAATGAGCCCCCCTGCTCAGAAGCTGAGCCCCCCCGGACAAGCCCCCCAAAATGAACTGACGGTTTGTACAGTGTCTATGGAGAAGGACACAAAATGTGCCCCCTCAGAAAATGACTCGGCACCTCTTCTGCCCCCCCCCCCCTCCATTTGACAAAGGTCTGGTACACCATGATATTTTCAAGATAATCAAGATTCGCTAGGAGCACTGATAAAAATGTGTTGTTGAGTGAAAAATGGTTGTAGAGATAAAGAGCCCGGTACCAGAGCTTAACTACACAGAGGCATAGGCATGTTCGATAATTCTCTACCTGCCTGTTGATAATTCACCATAATTAAAAACGGAAATAAAAAAAAACCCTGTTTTAAACCGGCCTGCCGACCGACCCTGATTTTTTCAGTTTTGAGATTTTTTGGTTTTGTTTTTCCAAAATCATTTTGTTAAAATCGCCTGTTTTAGCCCCAATTTATCAATTGTGGCAATATTTTAAAGAAATTTGTAAAAAATTTCTCATTTTTCTCTTGATTTTTTTTCAGATTTTGGGGCTATTTTAGGCCAATTTTGAGCTCCAGAAAGAAAACAAAAAGAAAAATGTCGCCCAATTTACGACCGACCCTACCGAAAGGTCCGTCGCCCGTTTTAATAAAACAGGGTTTTCTTATTTCGTTCGCCTAAGCATAAGCTTATAGGGATTTGGGTACTTTCATAAAGGGGCCTCATGTAACCTCTTTGTAGTTTATGAAGATATTAAGTAAAAGGTCAGTTTTGGCATCACTTACTGGCTCCATAACAAAGGGCGCTATGGCAACATCTTCCTGTTTCTTCATTTAAGTCATATATGGTCATTGATATGGAGGCATGCATCTTTAAGCTTCAATTTTTCCAGATATCATGACCCCAAGGTTCCCATTTGTTTGTTTCGATACAAGTGTATTTGGGAGATAAAAAACACCTTACGTACATGTTAAAGTATGTTCAAACACCAAACTCAAAATTGAATGGAGAAATCAACTATGATGATTATAGAGGGCCTCCTTCTTCCCTTAGCAGTGAGTCCTTTCATGAGAACATAAATCAAAATTTCCTTCAAGATTGTAAACATTTCATTCAAATGTATTACTGAGTTCTCAAGTTCCCCACTTTTTTCCAGACGTGTTTGTGAACTGTGAAAATCAGCCTGCCAAAATGGGGGTGGTGGGTGGCTCTGTGACATCTCCATGCATACCACTTCCTACCTTCCAAGTCAGTAGAATGTAGAAGTTAGAATAAACAAAATAAAACAAATCTTATTACGGGTAGGGTTAAGGGTATAAGAGAAAACAACAGCCTGACAACAGTTCAAAGTGTTTGTTATTTGTGTACCCAACATAACGAGTGTTATCCTCATCCCTTCAAAATTGAAGGGCAGCAGAGCAACTTTGTTCAGATGCAGTATTTAAATTGAATATACTGCTCCTAAAGCCAGTGGCGGGGGTACCAGGGGAAATGTCCCCCTAATCCACCCCCCCCGCCTCCACCGGCCAGTACGAAAAAAAACACAATAGATTTTGGCAAAAATCCAGGCAATATGGGGGCACAAAATAACAAATTTTGACAAAAATCATGTGATTTGGGCCACAAAGTGGTTCAAAAATCTCTTAATTTGGATATTGTCCCCCCTCCCCCACCCCCCCCAAAATGTCCCTTTATTTCCCAATCCACCTTAGAAAAAAGAAGTCTGGTGCGCCACGTCCTAAGAGAAAAAAGAAGTGAAAGACGACCCAGTTGCCAAATGTTTTTGGTGAGATGATTAAAATAACAAAACATGGACATTTAATAATTAGAGACTTTGAACTTTACCCTTGTGGAAGCTGTGTTACTCTCTTAAAATGAAAGAGTGATGAAAAATCACTCTGAATTTCGAGTTATTTTAAATTACAAAAAAAAACTCTATCGAGTGGTTTAGCTAAAAAGAGCCGAAGAAATGCAACCCGACACCTTCACTCGGGGTAAACAGAGGTAACTCTCTTACAGTGGCTGAAAATGCCACTCTTCTTCGGAGTAAGGCCCACTCTGAACTCTTATCGACAGGGTTTTAACTCTAAAAGAGTGAGGAAAATGCTAACTCTTTTCCGGAGTGAGTGAACTAATAGCCAATCAGATACGCCGCAAATCGCGTGATATTTTCGAACAAAATGGCGGACGAGTTAAGCGAGACCGTCAGCAAACGGTTTTTGAACGAAGTTGAATTAGTGAAGAAATCATAGATATCTTCAGGGTGAGTATGTATTGGATGTGTCGGTCACAGATCATAGCATTCCACGTGTGTATGAGCATTAACTGTTATTTTATGTATATAACTCGTAATAACGGTAATTGCGCAGGCTCCCGGCAGGCTAGGCTTACACATGTACGAAAACACGCCACAACTCCCAACCCTGCATGTCACGGGACTGCCTACAGGATCATACACGTCATGCATGCCCCACTGAATCATGCATGTCTCGATTGATTAATGCAATGATGCGCCAGCATATTCATTCAGGTAACGATGCTATGAATTTGAACCTACACAACAATATACGCACCAAACAAACAAAAAATTCCTAAGAATCACAACTCTATAAGAGTGAACGAGTTCACTCTAAAAAGGATTATCAGTCACTCTTTCCAAGTTATTTTGTTCACTCTTTATTTTAGTGGATCTCACTCCATATAAAAGATGCACTCATTCAGATGGCTCTTTTTGAGTGAGATTGACTATTTTAAGAGTGTTTTTTCACTCTTTCGTTTTAAGAGAGTGAGAGCTAAGTAGGGCCCATGGGCCCCAATGCCAGTCTGTTGCTCAGAGTTCAAATATTGCAAATCCCCTCATTCATATATATTTTCATTACATATTGGAATCAGCCTGAAAAATGCCTCAAATGACTCCAAACAAGTTAGGTCTTTGGTTAGTAGTTTTTTGAAATGCGGGGCATTTTGAGGGAGTGCCAATCAAAAACAATGAATTCTATGTGTAGGCTTTCCGAATCTGCATGAAAGGGTTAAAGGTTATGGGGTGTGTTGTTTGTACTTAGACAAACAATCACCATGACCAAAACTAAGATGATTAGACGAGGACGCTAATTACCTGGTTGGGCCATTTTTATAGCAAAGCATGCACGCACAAACACACCACACCACAGACATTCATATTGCGACTTGATATTTGAACTAGCTCTTATATATTACTCACCATAAGTTTTGTCGGTTTGTGAGTTGTAAGGCCGGAGAAGCAATCAAGGATATTGGTGGTTAAAACTGAAAAGGCATTTTTTGTATCTATCTCGAAAGAAATGGATTCGAAGGCTGTGAAAATTTCAGGATGAAAACTTGAAAAAATATGGCCTTTCATGGATACATATCCAAAATGATACTACTTCCTGGTAAGTCAGGGGTCCCAAGAACAATCGAACAAGCCACCTTCAGAGACAGTACTCTCTTAAAATGAAAGAGTAAAAATCACTCTGAATTTCGAGTTATTTTAAATTAACTCAAATCGAGTGGCTTTTAGCTCTAAAAGAGCGAGAGAAAATGCAACCCGGACAACTTCACTCGCGGTTAACAGAGCTCACTGCTCTTACCGAGTGGCTCAAAACTGCCAATTTTCTTCTTCGGAGTGAACAGCCACTCTGGAACTCCTTATCGGACCGGGTTTAGCTCTTCTAAACGAGTGAAAAATGCTCACTCTTTTTCGGAGTGAAACTAAGAGCCAATCAGAAACCCCGCAAATCGCGTGATTATTTTCGAACAACATGGCGGACGAGTTAAGCGAGACCATCAGCAAATGGATGAAAGAAGCTGAAATTAGTGAAGAAATCATAGACATCTTCACGGGTGAGTGTATTGTATGTGTCGGTCACAGTTCATAGCATTTACAGACAAAGTGTTGAGAAGCATTAAGGTTATTTACTGTATTATCACTCTTTTTTTTACAATACGGTTACTCGCGCCAGGCTCCCGCCAGGCCACCGGATAGGCTGACACATTATGTACGCCAACGCACAATCATGCATGTCAACGGGCATGCATGATACAGTGATCATGTACACGTCATGCATGCCACAATCATGAGTCTCACTGAATCAGCCAATGATGGCCACAAATCTCATATGTAACGATGCTATGTGAAGTATGACCTACACAACAATATATCACCAAACAAAAAAATTCCTAAAGAATCAACAAACTGTATAAGAGTGCTAGTTCCTCTAAACAGGAGTTATCAGTTCACTCTTCCTTAAATAGTTATTTGTTTTCACTCTTTATTTTTGAGTGGATCTCAATCTAAAACGATTGCGCACTCAGCTGGCTCTTTTTTGGAAGTGAGATTTCACTCTGTTGGAGTGGTTTTTCAATCTTTCGTTTTAAGAGGAGGGTAAGAAAGCTTAAAGGTAAAGACATGGAAATTTAGGAGGCATCGATCATGTTATGTCATGTAATAAAGCAATCTAGATACTGTAAGAAAAGTTGTGATGTGATATTGCAGTGAGGCCACGCGGGCGGGGGGGGGGGGGGGGGGGGGGGGGGGGGGGGTGGGGGGGTGGATCAGGGAGGCATGCCCCCCCATATTTCTTTCTCCAGTTCCCCCCCCCCCCTATAATAGCAAATCGACTTAATTACGTTGTCTCATTATGTAAAAAAATAATAAGTTTCAAATGGATTTCAAAAACTGTGGTTACCCCTGAGCCCCAAACACTACATCATATAAAACCGTACCCCATGTTTGCAAAATGACCCTTGGTGTCATTTTTGCACCATAAAATCTAATCAAGTAGTGTATCCCCTTTTGCAATGTTTTATTTTTTACAGCAATTGAAGCATTAAATGTCAAAGTTTGAGGGAGTTCTATGATGATTCTCCAGAGTTATATTGAACGTGTGTACTTGTGTTCTGCTGTGATATATTGCATACTTGCTTATGCGTGTGTCTAAGACTTTGACGTAAGTCAATTAAAAATAAGATTCAATAAACTGTCCAGATTTCATTGTCAATAAGGTTGTAGACTAAACTTGTAGGGAGTTTATATAAAGTGCTAGTGCTGATTTGTGTCTATGGTTGTCTATTTGATATAGGAGGGCCTACACTTGATATACTGACATCAATATTGTGGGAAAAAACTTGGCAGTTTTTTATGCAAGATGTGATAATTCAATTTAAAAAAAAAAAAAAAAAATGCTAATATTGATGGTTTAACCATAAATATTAAAACAACAAAATAATAAGAATATTAAAAAAAATGGATTTGAAAGCCAAATTCAGAAAGACATGAGAAAAATAAAAATCGCCATTTCATGCTAACTATCAAATTCTGGGTAAAATCGGGGAGCGGGCGGTCCCGTAAGGACAATGGGAACTAGCACCTTTAAGAGTGGGCAAACAAGTTTTAAGGGTCCTTGAGTGTTTGATTGTTCCAATGTTTTCCCTATTCACATTATTGGTGTTGTGACAAGATCAAAATTTCAAATATTTTCGTTGTGTTAGGGACCAATAAATGTAAAAATTCTATGAACTCATCCTATACTTTTGAGCTATATCCGGTAAATTTCAACTATTTTTGACTTTTACATGAATCACTGTAAGGGTTGGCTGTTCAAACATCAATTCAGCAATAGCTTCAAAGGAAGACTAACTTGCAGATGGACCATTTTTGAATCAGGACAGGTTGACAGTGGTGCTGCGTCAGCAGAAGTGTTTCCCTCACACCCATAAACACTTATTAAAAATTGTCTAAATGTATGCAAAGAGTCTGCCCCATTTTAGGGCATTTCACTCTGCCATCCCCATCCACATCCCTGAAAAAAAAATAAAAAGGACTGTACATTTTATAATGTACCAGTCCGTTTGATTCTTTTAAAAATGTACTACCAGCCTTTATTTGCTTGAGCATATTAGAACAGTTTTTTTTATGCAGGGCATATCTGGCCATTAAACCCCCAAAAAAAAGCGGTCATCAAGTTATTTGTTGGGAAAACTAGATACCCACCGATAGTATGTTGGGGTTTACAGAGGAGGAGGAGTCTATTGTAGATCCGGACAAGCAGGGCATTACCCTGATCGAGCTGACGGTAGCGAGGGTCGTTGTATGGCTCATCTGCCCAACATATTTTAGGTGCAACCATGGGAGAGCAGAATAATTAATTTACTCATACTGTGATTTGAACCTTGGCCTTCTGCACAAACTGCAAAAGACCTTAAAAAACCAGTCTACCGGCTCCTATAATTAATTTGGATAATGTATATGTGTATTTTGTTGAGATTTATAGGGGCACTTTCATAGGAGTTTCATTAGGGACCGTAGGGCACTTCTGATTCACTTCAGCGATTTCAATGTTTTAGCAGTCAAGTCTGAACTTTTGTTGAAGCTAGCCAGATATAGGCAATCTTGGCACATGGGTCAGTGGATAAGACGGCAGACTCATGATCTGACTGTTGTGGGTTCGAGCCCCGCTGGGGCCAATGTGTTGTGCACTGGGCAAGGCACTTACCTCACTTGCTTAGTCGACCCAAGCGATAATTCGGGTAGCTGTTAGGGGGATTTTACAATTAAGTGCTGATAGGATTGATCGCTTGGCCGGCGCTGCCCGCCTAGGTGAAGCGAAAATGATTGTGACGATTCCTGCTGGAAGCGTAATAATAATTGGCAACAGCACTTGCCGCTTGTGTAAAAAGGCACTTAATAATATCTTCATTATTATTATGGCCAAAAACCTGCCCTTGCTTTCTAGACACAATGTCTTCACATCTAGGCTGTTTTTCAGTGAAACCGTAACCCGATATCCACAAGTATGCTTGCTTCGTCGACCAGCGATATTCGGGGTTCAGCTGTTAGGGGGAATATTACAATCTAAGGGCTGATAGGATTGTGCGTTTGGCCGGCTGCCGACCTAGGTGAAGCCAAATGATCTGACGATTTCCTGATGGCAGCGTAATAATAATTGGCAACAAGCGCTTTGCCGGACTTGTGTAAAAGCGCTCGCTATATTAATCTCATATTAGTATTATTATTCTGGCCAAAACCTGCCCTTGATTTATAGACACAATGTCCCGCCTCTAGGCTGTTTCAGTGAAAAACCGTAACACCTGATCACAAGTATGCTGGCAGGAGGCCACTGGAGGCCAATCTATGCTGCTAAAGGCCTTGGTGTGTGGGCACAGGAAAAATTGCTAGCACAAGTCTAGGTAAAGGGTTAACTTGGACGGACATGTCTTCAGAGCCAGGCAAGCAATGAGAGAATACAAAAGAATCACATGGAGAAATATCTAAAAATATTCAGGTCTACCAGGTGCTGTATTGTATTCTACACATGCCTGGGTGATCATGGAGGACAACAAAAATCCATTCAACTAAGTTACTTCGTGAAATTGATTACACACTTCTTGCTCTCAGAGATAGAGAGAATTAAGAAAACCTTTGGTCTCAATTTTACAGAAAGACCATTGACAACCTAAAGGAGAACTTCTAACTTTTTGTTGCTTCCAGGAAGCCTGGTGATAGGATCATCACTTGCTATTGTCGACTTCGTGTCAATCTATATTAATTACTGACAATTTGGTGATCAGTGTGAACAACGGTTGGCTTTAAACCATTCAGCAGAGAGTTGGATGACAAATTGGAACTACATCAAATGGTAATATAACTTCATCAAATGAGTCAACCTGGCCTCTAATTACGGTAGCGTTATGTCTGAGTGCTTGGGTTTGTTTCAATAGTTGCAATAAGCAGTAGTGTTTATGAGCTTCTCTTCCGTATGGCTATTGATTTCCATTTTGAAACTAGGTGTCTCATTGGTAAGGTAGTGGGTGCACATTACCAGATAGAAAAACCCAGGTTGGACCTGTGACATAGTACTCCCATTCCAGAAAACGATCGAGACGATCTAGAAGAATAAAGGCACAGGGCATTTAATTGGCGCCGTGTAAATCTAGGAGACTGACTTTTGTGGGCACAGGGGGGGGGCTTGACCAATTTGGTGCCCGTTTAGTTACTTTGTTGTGTTGTTTAGTGCTTGACAAATGAAACCCCCCCTCGGGGTGGTACATTTTGTGATCCCACTTTTTCTGCTCCCAGTTGAAGTCAGCAGCCTTGACGGAATAAGTACAGTATCCCCTGCACTTTATTCCGTCGAGGCTTCTGAATCAATGGGAGAGCAGGACAAAGTGGGGTCACAAAGTACCCAACCCCCACCCCACTCTCAAGAAATTTTTGAATTGATGAAAAAAGTACTTGACCCTTCACCACCCCCTCCTATGAGAGAATCCTGGATCTGCCCCTGATGTTGATCTTGAGATTGGTTGTCTTGTGCGATATTACAAATGGATTAGTAGTGATTGGGCAATAATTAAAGCTTGTTCTGTTGGTGCTAGCCTTGTGGGTTTTGGAATCAAACTGAGGGGTTAGTCAACACAAATGACCATGTGGTATGTTGGCCCCAACATGCGTAGTCTCTTTTTCAGCATGCTTGGAAAGGAACGACCCCTTTTCATGCCAATTTTGTTATAGAAATGTTGGCTTTTTCCGTAAATTTTCGAAAATTTGTTGGAAAATAAGGCTATATCATCCAATCTAAGACCAGAGTTTCCCCAAATATTTCCCAAATAGCCAAAAATTTTGAGGGAAAATGGCAATGATTGTTTAATTAGCCAAAATTTTTTTTCTGCATCCTGGAATGCGCTTATTGGGTCCTTTTCAGCAAAAGGCACAAAAATGTCGAAAAAAAGATGAATCCTATCTCCCGATTCTCAGTTTGAAAACAGTTGCTACACAAACAGATATGCAAGTGACAACTAACAAGTTTAAATTACATGGATAGTTTGTCAAGGGTCATTGGTCACAATCAAGCCTCTGACATGACACAATAAGAACCAAATTGTTGAAAATTTGGTTTCCTACCATATATCATGGAATTCCTTTCCCCATGATTCCACAGTTGTATGTCTCAATTCAGGCCGGTGTTCATCGTCATTAGTAGACTGGTGTTGCCATTGCATTGTTACTTTCCTGACCAGAGACCACCCTCAGCAACTCATCTCTGCAGCTGGACTTGTCTGCCTTGTTCTCTTCACCTATATATTTACTCCAAATACCCTAGACATGTAAGTTGACAAGTTCAAAATCAGGTGCATGGCCATTTTCGGAGGAAATGTATTAAGCTCATAAAGTTTGTGGGAGAGGAGACTAATGAAACAATGGGCTATTCAGTAAATTTCATACACCAATAGCTACTACTATGGAAGGCACAAATAGAGTTCAATAGGTGCACCTTAAAATTCAACAAGAAACAACTATTTATTTATGGCCTAATACAAACAATCCCTTCTCGAAGGCCAAAAATTCAATAAATGAATTGTTACATTTAGAACTTTGAATGGGGTTACATATAGATCTCTGCAAACGACACAACTGAGACTGAATTTATCCATATATAAGGGGGTTGGTGATGTTCAATAGCCACCATCAGTAATTTTTTTTCAATTCAAAATTACCATTTGGTCTTCTACATTGCTAGTGTTAGGTTATATCAACTCTTTATGATCTTGTTCTTTGTGACAAAAAACGTACACTTTTACAAAGCGGTCAAGAGATGCCATTGACGGTGTCTAGGACCTAAAAAAAGTTGGGATCCCAACTGTATTAATAAACAAAGATAAAATCATCCATTCTTAACAAATGGGGGTTACGCTTAGCCACTTACAAAGGTTTTTTACAAACAATCTCCCATTCAACAGTGCAAAAAAAATGAACTTGGTGAAAATGAAAAATAGGGCACGTTTGTTGACATTTGGAATAAATTGCCGATAGTGGCTGTATCAAGAGTAGGAATAACCATACCAGGTCATGATCAGTATATGATTGTCATGCATGGTGTGTGATACCCATGCTTTAATAATGTCTATTACAAAATGAATACAATACTTTCTTATGGGACGCATGTACTCAATTCCAGCTGTGTCTCCCATACAGAGGGTGTATGGAATTTACCTGGAATAGCCCAGCAATGACCCATATATCAGAATAGTTTACAATTGACATGGATCCTTGCATGGAAATCAAATTTCATAAACAAACTTGATGGTATTGCAAATTCTACATGATCATATTTAAGTTAGTTTAATCTATTTTGACCTTTGCCCCATTAACCGTAGGTCATTGAGAGGTCACCACTGACACTAAATGTTTACAAAGGACAAACATGATGGTATTTACAGGGGGAAGGTATTTACAGGGGGAAGGATGTATAATCTTTGGCAACTTTTCTGTAAATGGCCAGCAACCCATAAGAGCTTTTGCGCATGCGTTGTAACAGCTGGCAGAGAAATAATGACCTGACGAGCTGCATTATATGTCTTTGCGTAGAGTTGGGTGAATTGTACGAGCGGTACGAATTTCAATAATTCAAGGGCTTTGCCCAAATTAAAGAACATTACCAAGAAAATATCACTACACGATATTGGTGGCAAAGTTATTGTGGTAGACCACAGAGCTAGAATAAACCAAGAGGGCAAACGCCGGGCAAACATGCATGTTATTGAATAGGCCAGCAACGTGACCAAATTCTCTCACACCTCTCGCGCCATCCTTGTTGTTGCGCAACCAGCCGCGCGTTGTCACTGTTGCTGCACAAGCACACGCAGGTCTACAAATCTGTGCATCACGCGTTATGTTATCAGTCTTGCATTTCCCCAGTGTTTCATTGTCTGATCGGCCGATTTTTCTGCAATAATTATACGAAAACCAATCGATGGAAGAAACCATGCATCTAAAAAGATTCCTACATTCCTAATGCACAAAAAGTCTCCCGATGACCCCTGTTAATTTTGCTTAGGAAAAGAGATATTTGAGTCCGAGTGATAGCATGTGACATCAGTTGTTGTTGTTTTCACTCGCTAAGTGTGATGAACGTAAATATGCATAAGGACTTTCAAACTGTAAATTCAAACTGATCCAGACCATTGGGGATTTTTGAAAACCCCGCAAAACTAGGAAAAATAAAGGCTTTTTATTCAAAATCCTCTCGGGGAACCATTTGGTTTGCCTAGATTTTTTACTTAAAAATTGATTATCTTCCTTCTCATACCAAATTTACGTTGGTTCAGCGAGCAGAAAAAATGCAATTCGTCTTGCAAATATCCCAAATTTCTGTCTTGGCCCATTGACTTACGTGAATGCCACAACCTCTAAATCACAAATTTAGTATCGAACATCATTTGCCCCCCCCCCCCCCCCCCCCTTTTTTTTTTTTTTTTTTTTCCCCCCCGGATTTATAATATTACTTGAGCATACCATTTTACAATTACTTGAGATTGGTAAATGAGCCACCTTACCATTGGTGCTCTAGTTTGACATACGAATCCTATATAATCAACTTTTGTTCCCATGACCATCCATGCTTATTGTACAAAAAATGATGCAGTCTTTGGTATTGCACAATACAACCTTCTCTTTAATTTAAACAGATTGATGGTCACAAAGAACTCATTTTATAGATGTTCATTTTTCCTCTCTGATATAGAAGCTGCAATTAAGAAAGTTTTGATAATTGTACATACTATATTTGACACCAGGTTAAATGGAGACCAGTTCTCTGGGGATTAGCACTTCAATTCATCCTGGGGCTCTTCATCTTAAGAACCAAAGTAGGCTTCTACATATTTAATTTCCTCGGTGACTTAGTACAGACATTCCTGGATTATACTGATGAGGGTTCCATATTTGTGTTTGGGGATACATATTTGGACCATTTCTTTGCATTTAAGGTAAGATAATTAATTTTCTAATGGTGAATTCCATATGCCGGCTATGGAAGGTACAAGTGGAACTGAGTTTGTCTGTCTCGGCTATGGGTATTTGAAATTCATGTTGGAAGAGCAATGTCCAAGTCATGATCAGAGTGCATGATTGTCACATATGCTCTGCATGTGACAACCGTGCATCCAATGCATGGTGTCACATGGCCTGCCTCTGGCTGTGACAACCATGCATGCAATGATCGGTGACCTGAGTGTGGTTATTCTCATGACCATTCATACATACCCTATGTGAGGCTGGATATCAATTCTCTATTTTTCCTTTCATAGCAGTGTATGAAATTTTATTGGCTTGTATCTAAGATACGCGTCACGACGCTGCGCGGTTACGTCGCGTGCTGATAGTAATGGGTAATGTTGTTTCCGCCGATTGTCTAATTAAAGCATTTGCAAAAATATCAAGTTTTTAAAAATTTTGCCAGCATGGACTATTCACCACACCATAAAACAAATCATCTTGTATCAAATAAACAGTTTGTGTACTCAAAATCTCGTTAAAATGGTTACTGTGTAAGGACTTATGTTTACAGTAGCTGACCAATATTTAACACTGGACACAGAACCATTTAATTTGAAAATAAGGACACACCATTTATTTGAAAGAGGGGGGAGGTTTGGAATTAAAAATAAACAAAAAGTCCACCTACCATAGAGCAAGAAACAAAGTTTCCCCTCTTTCTAAATAATGAAAAAAGAATAAAAGGCGCAAACTTCAAAATCCCGACAAAATACTTTTGCAAAAAAATACCATCATCATATTTAAAAAAATACCCGGCTCGCCTTTCTGTCTGCCCCCCCCCTTTGAAGTCAAATGGTGCGCCTAACGGGGGGAGCGAGCTCACGCTCAACAGTACCAATTTAGATACTGTCTTTCGCAGTCTGTGACATAGAACTTACCCGCGTGGGAAATCTCTGAATCATGAATATCATAAGTAAGTTCATTTTTTAGAATCATTAATGATGCCACGGAGCATTAGTATGTTGAAAAAAGTAAAAATATTGATTTTTAAAACTTTTGGTTTTTTCTTTAAAAAAAGGGGGTTATAGAAACAAAATAAAGACATCCATACATTGTCATGAATTGGGTGGATTACACCCACAATTGACTAATCTGAAACGCCGTTACTGCCATTGAAATCTGCGCTTGATATCGCGGGGTGTTTGCATATCTTTTCATTTGCTGGGATGCAATTTAAAATTATCCACATAGATGTCTACATGTACTATCCACACCCTTCAAAAAGTGGGCGGAGGGGTAATGTCCTCTTTCCCCCATTGCCGACCATGGTTGATTGGTTTTCATTGAGAACGTTATATTCTAATGTTAGAGAATCCGATAGTCACAGGAGGCCTATTTAAAAAAAATTCGATTTGGGTAGAACTTACCCGGGGGGTGGATGGAGCCCCTCACTAAAAATAGGTGGCGGATATGTGCCCACATTTAAATTTAATTAATTGTATTTTTAACCAATTTGATTCTATATTCTGGCTTTTATACCATTTTAATATCTATTCAGACTTTGTGTGTGTGCGTCAGTGATGTTAATGTGTGTGTGGTTGTGTGTCTGGTGGTGGTGGGTTTGTGTTGTGTGTGTGTGTGTGTGTGTGTGGTGTGGGTGTGTGTGAGGGCGGGTGTATGTGTTGTGTGTCAGTGTATGTGTGTGTGCGTGCGGTGAAAGTCTGGTAATTCGGTCTGCATTCACTATGTATTTCGAAGTGCAATTTTTTTTTTATCAATAATGAATTATTTTTTAACCTGTTGCATTAACATTCTCCGGGTGTAAATATTAATTGTAGATTTTTTATCCAATAGTTAGTTCATATAGGATTATGCTTTTATATCATTTAAACAGTTGTATGCATAACTTTGGACATCGGACATTGGAAAAACCATGTATGATCATGTTTTAACCGTGTTTAAATAAAGATATTATGATTATTAAATATTATTATTAAAACCTGTTCACTGAAAGCCCCCCTTTTTTTTTACTCTCACTTGATGCCTCACATTTTATTCAAATGTCATGAATGACCGGCCCTTATTTGTATTTTATTCCTCTCACAGAAGCCCTCCGTTTCAGCATATGTTGCTGAATGACCCCCTTGTTTTTTTGTTTGTTTTTTTGCACAAAGTGTTAGAGGCCCACTGAATTGCAATCCTCCTCACCAAATGAGCCGCCTTTTTTTTCTTAAAGTTCCTGCACCGCATGCCCCCTACTTGAAGGCTCCCCATTACCACACATGTCGCCCATCAGCTTTTTTCAATATATGAGTGCCCCCTGCACCCCCCCCCCCCCCCCCCGCCCGGGAGAATTGTAGTCTGAAATATTGGTGGCCGCTTTGTGTCTGCCCGATCGATATTAGACCGGGGGGGTACTCACTTACTGATAATCGGCTGAGTGACGGGCAGGTGCCCCTTAAAATGAAGAACTCTCATGGTTACCACTTCTTATGTTGAGTTGAGGGACCGTGGGCAGGTGTGGCCGGGACAGATTGGAACGGCCTTCTTTTTTCCCCCACACCGTCACGCAAAGATCCCTTATTTATTTGTGCTTCACGCACCCAGATGTCCGGCCCTCTTCAAATCAATACGGAGCATCACTAAAGACCCCTTGGTGTGCTGACTAGAATGTTTGGAATTTTCCCCCCCAATCTAACGGATTTTTTGCAAGTTTTTTCTTGATTGTGTTTAACATTTTTACAAGAATATAATTGACATTTTATGCAATTCCTTCAGTGTTTCGCCCATATTTTTCCTGGTCTTCACTGAATTGATCTCCTGTTTTGGCTTAACTAAGTAAGTCTCTACCAGAGTGCTGGGTTATTTAGAAAATCAATTAGTTCATCAAACTTTATTTCCAATTACGACACATGGGGGTATGAAAACAAAACATTGATAGTCGATTATGTCGAGCAAAAATGGTCTCATTTGCCCAAAACACCCCCCTTGGAAACATTAACCACGCAAGAAAACAAGGGCATAACTATCAAGAACGCCCAGAAAGTGTTACACTTGTAACAACTTTTAGACACATTTCTTGTTGACTAGTGGCAATACTCTGGTTCACTGTAGTTGTCGGGTGACTCTTTGCATGCATTGTTTTAGTAGTGTCTCTACCATAACAGGGAACCATTTGTGACATCAATGTCAGTACTGTCAAGTGTAATGTGTTGGCTTGTTGTTTGTTTTGGTAATAGATAGCAGGGATCACTCAGAGCCTGTCACGTGCACCAGTTCTTTTCATATATATAGCAATGCCCCTAGTAGCTTTGTACAATAGTAGGTCAGGTAGTGGCACATAACTAGTGATTTTTGTCACAACTGTAGGTATGTTTTTCCCTCTTAAATTTAGAAAGTTTGTCTTTGTATGACAACGTAAAAGATGATTCTTTTGTCTCCTTTGAAGCCACTTCATCATTTTTATAACTATTGTTTTGTTGCTACTATGTTGCATTTGTGTGTAGTGGATTGCGTGTGTTGTGTGTGTGGTGTTAATTGGAAGAGAGAATTAAGGTTAATTGTAAAAAAGTGTGGTCGATACAAATTAAAATGTGTATGACACAAAACAATTAATTGTACAGGTGGGGAGGGGTTCCGCACGATTTGGAGGAGTATGGGTATGACCGCCTAATAAGTCCCCATTTTCAGGTGCTCTTTGTTTCAGTTTCCAGGTGACTCCCATTTTAGAACATGGTTTCATTTCAGAGACCCTAATAAAATAATAATAATAATAATAATGAGATTTATAAAAGCTCCTTTTTAGTAAAGTAGGCAAGGCGCTATAGAGAAAGGAATTAGGAAGGGGAAAACTTACAGTTTGGATACAATCGAGACTTCAAATGACTTTTAAAACTGAATGTGATCAGACCACGATGTTGACAGCAATGTTGTCCACAAATAAGGACTGCAACGACGGGCCACGCTCACATGCCGTTTATTGGAGCGAGGCACTTGCAATTTGATGGTTTGACTGGAGCGAAGTGCGGAATGGTCTTGTAACCTGAAAAATAGAGGAATCAAATACTGATGGTAATTCAGATGAAAAGCTTTAAACGTGAATGAGAATTTTGTATTCCAATCCTCTGGCAATAGGGCACCCATAAGGGGATGTATTAATGGAGAGGCCTAAGCGCGGCGTATGTTTGTCCTCAAATCAGCACGCCACATCTGTTTTGAAGGACCTGAAGGCGATTAAGCTGTTTTTCTTATCATACCATACATGGGAATTTACAATAATCAATCTAGACAATTAGAAAAGTCGAACAATATTTGAACATGTCTCAGTAATCAGGTGTTTATTTTACGAATACGATGAGATTGTGCAACATCCAGTGGATGGAGCGTGACAAAGCAGTGGATGTGAAGTTGCACATCTTTCATGGTCAAAGCCATATTCTAACTAACCGAATTTTCTTCAAAACTCTCCTCAAAAAGTAGCTAGAAAGGTAGAGGGAAAATCGGCAGCTTATTTTCTGAATTCTGTACAACCTAGTTGCGGAGACCCCATTTTTTGGGGCTCAACTCAAATTGGTTGCCCCCCCCTCCGGTACTTTAATTAAGGAAATGCCAAATTGAAAAAAAAAAAAAAAACAAGAACCAAATAGTTGCGGAGATTCTTTACTGACACAATTGTTATAAGTACTCATTTTGACAGGCTCAGTGAATAATCTTTTTCATAATCTGTGTTGACAGCGGGTAAAGTTTTCCCTAAAAAAATGGTTGATTTGGTAGTAATTGGTGGGCTGACAGGAATGGAATGCCATACAAATTGCAATTTAGCTCTAACATAGATCCTGTTTAATAACTTCTTGCCCAGTTTCTGACCGGGGAGGATGTAGGTTTTTTGCTCTGCAATTTCAGGAAATTTAAAAATTGGTGGAAGATGTCAAAAGTAAAAAGTTCATTTTTCTTCAAAGTTGTAATAGTGAGAAAACAGCAATTACTGTGTACTGGGGTACTTATTTCTGGTTACAATCTCCCTGGCCTGGGCCATACACAGCCCTTACCTATTCCTCATGGTCATCTATTTTAACGTGTTTAAATCCCTGATATACCACCTTAAGCATTAAATTGTGCTAAAATTAGTTTTTTGAAACTATATTAGTTAGTCTTGTAGGGTTTTGCTGCCCCTGGTTTATGGAGTACGAAATCATGGTGACAAGGACAAACGTCCGTATTCCAGTGGTTGTTGTGGAGTTTTGTTGGTTGATGGTTGGGGTAGTCAGGTAATTGATGAATTCAGGATCCAATGGGTTGGGTGATGGGTTGGGTGATGGAGTAGTGACATCAGCAGGGGATTCAAGTTTGTTGCCAGTAGTAGGGGCCACAGGACTTTAATTTGGAGCGCTTTTACCATATTTTGGTTGTTTATTTTCCTTTGATTTCCTGATGAGATTTGGGGGGCATTTTTAGGACAAAACAAAAATGATAAGATTTCCACGTGCTCCAAAATCAATTTTTTTGTTTTATAAACTAATAATTGGACGATCAAGTATGATTGGTCAACTGTCTTTACCTTGCCATTAGAAGAGCGCATTTTGATCAATTTCTGGGAGAACCCTTTTCAATTTATTTTTTTTAAATTAAAATGAAAAAGTATTTGTACATTTATGTTTTTTGGACTCCTACTGGAACACTTGATTTTTGGTTTGGCCTTACATGAACAAATTTCACTGGCTATAGGCCTATATCCCTAACATGTCCTTTCGGAAAAGACATACAAGCCTGACGTATCACCGCAAAAAAAGGTTGTAGCATTATTTGCTAGATCTAGGGGGGGCATTTCCGCCCTAAAAACAGACGGGTTCCGCTCCGTGATTTTCTAAAAGTGGAACAATGCATGTAAGGAGACCGTTAGGATATATGGGAAGTTATCACTTGGCATGCCATTTGTTGCTTTACCTACCTATAAGTTGTTTTTTCACTTCATTGGTCAACCCAAACCCACACCACAAATCTGGAGTAAGCCAAGCCGCTGATGGCTCTCGTTTGGATCTCACACCAATAACCGTGCCTGTTTCTGTGTCCTGTCTTTCATCGGCTGAAATACCCCCCATGTTTAATTTGTCGGCGCACACATCCCCGTCACTTTTATATTCTAGCCCGGGCCCCGGTAAAAGAAATTTGTATCTCAAAAAGCAATATTTTGAAAAGTTTCATATTCACTACCTGTGAAATCATAATTGTCACGAGGGACGCCAAAAACAGAGAGGAAAAATGTATATTTTACGTGTTATTTTAAGGACTTCATTTGTTTTTTGTTGTGTGCGCCTTGGTGAGAACGGGCTATTGGGGTTTTCAAAATAAGTTCCGGTAAACAAGGAGAACCACTTCGCGGTTTGGTGAGGAAAAGCCTTGAGTATTTCGACTAACCAAAAGTTAAATCATATCTATACATGAAGAAAAGCATAATGTATATACAAATGACTCACTAACATGGCACATCCAAAGGCAGACGTGAACTTTACGTTACGTGAGCACTACGTGACGCGACTGACCGTGGGCCGCGTAATATAATAACAGCCAAATTTAGGTAGAATAGCCGAAAATGAAACCTGGCTTAAATTCCCAAACCTGTACATTCAAACCTACAAAGATTGTTGTTTGTTTTGTTTGTTTGTTTTGGTTGAGGTGGGATTCAAACTTTGTATGAAGATTTTTTTTTAACAGTTAACCTTGGCCTATATTTAAGGGGGTAAAGTCTTAGGAAGGGTAAGGATCACATAAATATCATATGTCCTGTTTGTTTTGAGTGTCATATTGAAAGCCGTGGACAAACCTGCAGATGAACTTTGTAATACTCATAATGTAAAAGAGTGATAAAATCACTCTCAAGGAGTGAAACTCTGTAAGTGAACCACTCCAAAAGAGTGGAAATTGCTGCATAAGAATGATCTTTCACCCAGAAAGAGTGAAACCAACGGTGCATATGATGCGTGAGCAAGAAAACGCGTAAAAAGGATCCTTTTTTTTTCTGACTGGTGAGTTACGCTCGTACATTGATTAGTGTGTTAACAACAGACCAATATACTTGTTTAGGATATGTTTTTTTTAGTTTTGGGTGGGGAACCCACTCCAAATGATTTGAATTGACAGAGTGGAAGCTTTTTTTTAAGGGGAACACACAGGGGGGGATCAATAGGTTGTATGGCCTCAAAAAGACAATAGCTGCCTTTTGTTTTAAATTAAAACTGTATAGCTGGACCTACAGGTTGTTAAAGTCCGGTGGGGGGATAGACGTAATTGTGAACGGTGCAGAACCGACGTAATTGACGGTGCAGACCAAATGGTCGACCGTAAGAATATTTCGGTGAACATTTAAAGCTTATTGAAAAAAATCAGTTATAGTTAGTATAGCATTATTGCTTTTGAAGTGCATCAATTTACTTTTAAAATTTTTGACATTTTTAATCATAATTTGTTCGAAACATACCTCGCCCACACTAAACACATTCAAACCGATCACAGTCCGCGCCGCGCCGATTGACATACGTGCAATTGGTCGGCAAATTCTGTCCCTGACTATATCAAGAATTTATGGCTTTTCAAAAAGGCAAATGCTGCCTTTTTGTTTTTCATATTTAATGCCATCGTTTGCTGCCTAATTAAATTTTCCTCTTTCTATAGGTGCTCCAGTTGTAATATCATACTTCAATAGCAGTGGTAATTGCCATCCTCATATTATCATTGGAACCATGCAAGTGGTTTACAAGAAGTTGCGGTGGGCTCATGCAGCGTACAATGAAGACCTCTGCCTTTCCGAGTCACTCAATCTGCTGGATAACATGTTTGTGTGGTCAGGTTAGGTTAGGAATTCATAGGAGTACATCTCGACTGACATCTTAGGCCATATTGACAACATTGGCGTAACCATACTTTTCAAATGGGGGGGCAGAAGCGTGTTCAAGGCATGTTTTGAGTTTCGGTCTCTTCTCATAGAACAACTGTAAACAAAGGTAAGTTCCGTGGGGGGGGGGGGGCTGGTGGGGGAAGGGATCTGAGTGGGGGCACTAGTCCCCCCTTTACCCTGCTGGTTCATGCCACTGTTGGCAGATGGTGCATTTTTGAACTAATTTGTATTTCATGTATGCTAGTAGAACTGGCACCATGACTGAATTAAGGACACTAATTTACAGTCACTGTAAGTTAAAAGCAATAATTTCGCAGTGTATTTTACTATTTTTGCAGTCTCATCTCTAGAGTCAAAGTCAAGTGAGAGTAACAAACAAATACGTGGTTTTGGTCCCTTTGGACTCTGGGTCACTAACCTTATGTTACACTCACAAGTGCAAACATACTAGGTTGGACTGTAACAGAATCTTTTGTTGATTCCATTAAATTTTTAATGCACAGAACTACATAATTTTGTTTTTACATTTATTTACAAAGAGGCCACCGCTCCTGACCGTCCTTACCTTGGCCGCATGACCAAATCTGGAGCGCATGCCGTCATGACGGGCGGCTTTGCTACGATTGCTGGCAGTGTACTAGGTGCTTACATATCTTTTGGCATCAGTGCTTTCTTCTAGTGCTTCTCACTTGCTTTCCTTCTGCAGGTTCGGTCATGTCAGCACCAGCGGCCTGGCAATGGCCAATTTCTACTACCTCAGAAACAAGAGGAATCAGCACTGTTTACCTGCTGATAATGAAAACTTCCAATGGGTAAGATTTTTAAAGTCTTCTAACATTTTAGATCCATAATCAAGAAAACAATGTTCCCCGGCCTTTTTCTATTTCATCCAAGGAACAACTTAGGCAGGAAACTAGGTTCAATGATAATGTTGTTAGGTTACAGATAGAAATGACAACATTCCTTTTTTTTGGCCAGATGGTTGATCTGCGAGAAGATTAGATACACATCACACAAAGGTTACGTGTTCAGATAAGATAACAATCTCAATAACTATTTTAGGTAAGTTAGGATTTTAAGATTGCTTTGTCCCCCTAAGTTTTATAGAGGCAGCATGATCACTTGAGGCTGACTCACAGATTTGAATATATATTTTTTTGTGTAGTACTTAAAAATAGTCAACTAGACTAAATGTTACCCACCTAAAATGCTCATTCTCAAGTTTAGAGATGAATCAGATTTTTCGTTTTCATTCATGCAAGTACACATTTATGTGCATATAACAGTGCCATAGATAATGTTTTCTACCAAACTTTTTCGCGGATCCGGAATTTTCAACACATTGTATTTTCTATATGAATGACTTTGCTTTGAGCTTGTTATTTCACACAGTATTAATCTATGGCCGGAATTATGTATATGCAAAATCACAATTTGTTTGAAATTGAGGGCGCCCTCCCCTTGAAATCTCTGAGTTCGGCCTTTAATTAGTGTTCTAGGAAACATCCTATTTGAGGAATTTTCTTTGATGTCTGCAATTTGGAAAAAGGTCCGTTGGAACACTGATGATGCAATATACGTCGTTGGGTCTGCTAGTGTCCTAATCAAGCATTAATGCGATTTCTGAAAAACGGCGTTTGGAAAGTTTGGAGTACCTATGATGTGTGGTAATTAATGAATAAGAGGAATGGCTTTTTTAAAAAAGTTTGGTGTGTTTTAAAGACATGAATGGTTACTAACTTACGACAGTATTAAAATACAAGAAAACACTGTTTTCTCTTATATCAAAATGGCCACTGATTGGTTTCGATTGGTTTGTCAAACCCCACATGTTTGATTCGCTGTGCTCTAAGGAGTCGAATAATTACGTATTCGACTGCATGCATGAAACCCGTTGATTTCTAATGTTGGTATGTTGAGGTGGGAGATTACGGATAGCTTACGGGTTTTTACTATTTTAAATGATTGATGCCGATGATGCCACGCTGATAAGAATAGAATAATGATGGCTGTGATATAGTGGCAATAATAACGATGGAATAAAGAAACATCCATCGAGGACGAGGAGTGTGAGGAGGAAGACGACGACGACGATGACGATGATCTAATGATGATGAGACGACTACGATGACGATGTCTAGTGCATTGTGTTTATGTTACAAACCAAGCAAATTGTATACAAAACGACTTCCATAGCGGGTTATTAAAGTGGGAGGGAAAACTTACCTGTGCATTATCGTTCGTTGTAAAATATAGCGCAGAGACTTGACCCGGGACCAAAAAAAGAATTCAGGAAAATTAAAACTCTTACAAAATTGGCTCCTTAAAATTAATATCTTTAATTAAAAAAAAAAAAAAAAAAAAAAAAATTTTGCAGGAAAAAAACATAATTCAAGAATAATAAATACAGTAGAAGGAACACAAAACATTGTTGTAGTCCATTGTAATATAAAATAATAAATAGTATGCATGGTTTAACACACAATAATTAAATATGGCTAGTTTAGAACGTTCAAAAATGAGCTAAACACTTATTAAAATGTAAACTGGAGTCATAACTTCAAAAGATTTTGGAGGATTTAAAAGGGCCATTTTCTCAATTTCTGATACATATATATAGTGCCTATCTTTTAAAGTAATGTACACGTTTGAATAAATATATACCAAACTTGAACAAAATTAACAATTAAATGGGTAATATACTCATAAAATCTAACACCATCTAAACAATTTGGAGAGCATAAAGCTATACAAAACATCTAAAGAAAATATCAATTTGTTCTGAAAGTCGAGTTTTTTTTGTAAAATGATGTATATATGTAATTATTTAGTTGCAGAATATCAAAGTTGTCTCACATCAACGAGAGAAAATAAAACTTTAGCAATATGGTTCAAAGTCTATTTTGTTGTAAAAAAGGTTGACGAAGGGGGTGGTGGGGTGTTTAAAACACCCCGAGAATAGATTATAAAGCAAATAGCTGTTTCAATGTTGGTGATTATACCCGGTGATAAACATTGGTCCACCGTTTATTACTGCTTCCAACATAACCAGTATGGCGTCACAATTGACGTCAAAGTTCACAAGTTGGCAAAGTGGTCATTTCCACAGACACACATAGAGGATAAAATGAAAAAAATGAAATTTTGCATTAAAAAAAGGTAGGATATTGGATTTTTCATGGGGTTTGGACCCAAATAATATGGAAAAAATTACTAGTTTTTAATCAACATATAATTTTAGAGCCATGCAGTGCACAAACTTTAAACAAATGAACTAATACCTAAAGGGTAATGCAGTATCAGTTATAGGCGAATAAATGTCAGATACGTGTGGTCGGAAAAAACTAAATAATGGGCCTATTATTTTATTTTTTCCCGCCCTCGCGGAGGATACATTATGAAGCCCATAGATGATATACAAAATTCTATTCTTTAACTAAAAAACTTGATCTTTATTTTGTTGTTTGTATAGGTTGTTAACGTTAATAATGCCTTATTTATGTGTATTTTGTATGTGATTAATGAAAAAAATAAAGGAAAATGCATTAGCGGCTCATTATTGCAGAATTTAATGGGCAATAAACGACCAATCAGAATGCTGCATTTTCATACACAATATTAAACAGAAAATGCATTTAAAAAAAAAAACACCAATCGACTTCGACGCTAACCCCGGTGAGGGCTGCTACTTCACATTTGTTCGCCAAAAGTAGCAGAAGGATGTGACAATAATTATATGGAAAATGAACGAAAGTTTTTAGGTTTTAGCGACAACGAGGGAAAGTTTAACCTTGGGTGGTAACTTTCCTCCCCTTTGGTAATGCGAGGGTTAATGGCAACTACCCCCCCCCCCAAAAAATATTTGACTAAATGTTAACAACTACAAAAAACTTGGATAATTTCTTTTTCACAAACGCACAGCCCGTATTTTTTCAATAAGTACAAGTAATAATTAAAACACAAAAAATAAAATGTGAAATAAACTGACCAATCCCTCAGAAGTATAGAAAGGTAAATGTCACCGGATTTTCTTAAATCTTGTATCAGACCTATTATCGATTTTGCTCACTGAAGTAGCAATTTTTTCCCAGCGAATACGTATTGTTCACAATTATCTGTGTGCTTGAGATATTTGGACACGCAAAGCTACGAATACGTATTCGATTGTTGTGCAACCCGGGGTTTTATACAAATGCGGGTTATTACTGCGGCTATTTTGGTAGGAGATGTAATTTCACTTTATATTTTTGGGTTGCCAATTAAGAGTACATAACATGCAACAGAACACTATTTAAAAATCAATTGACCAAAAATTCAGATTCGAAACGTATGTCGTGACCACGACGATATAGAAAGGAAACCACATTCCCGTTTTTTCACAATGAGATCAAAACAAGGGCAAGTCTTTATTACTATCTGAGAAGCAGAGACTTTCCCTTTACCATAATTACTTCCCAATCAATCAGGCTGCGACACCATGACTCAGATCAACAGTGGCATTGGGAAGAGGGGGGGGATCAATTCTGAGTAGTGCCCGCTAACCTGACCATCTGACACTTTTTTCTGACAAACTTATGATGAATTCGGAAACCCTTCACGGAATTAAGGGTTTTTCAAATTATAGGTGTTGTCAGAAAAAATTAACTGTGTCAGAGGGTCAATTTAATTCTTTCCCAAAATTCTGACAAAAAGTTCCAACCACTTTTTTCCAGGGAGTACATGCGGGTCTCTAAAAGCATGCAAAAAGCCATTTTCGAGGTGTATCTTGGAATGGATGCCTGTTTTGGCCAACCCTTTTACACCATGCACACATCAGTGTTTATTTATGCCTATTTGAAGTGAGGAAGTAAGTAAAACTAATCTACATACACCTCATAATCTCAGAGAAAGAGAGAAAACATCATAGAGGCTGCATTCTTTCGGAGCTTCAACAGCTGTTCCTCTCGGTACTAACATTGCAGCTAATCTCATTTAGCATTCCTTTGCTTTTCTGGCCCTCTTCAATGGTATCCTGGGTTATGTTGGAGGCTTGTGTGGGCTGGCTATACAGATACTAGTTTTGAGGAAGGTAAGTTAAAGCTGATTGATGGTGTAGTATGGTTTAGGAAAGTTAATCAAATTGCATGACTTACAACTGTCCTAGCTCTTCCGGCCCATTTCAATGGAGTTCTGGACCTGTCCCATCTGACAAACTTTTTTGACACACAAATGAATTTTGGAAAAACCTAATGGAATAAACCTGCTGCTCTATTACGTTAAGGGTTCCGAATTCTTAAGGTTTACAGAAAAAGAAGTGTGTGTCAGATGGGTCAGGTTACCGCCGCGAACTCCCTTTTCATAATATCCTGAGTTATGTCAGAGGCTGTGTGGATATACACAACGTTAGTTTTGAGGTTAGATTCATCTCAAACTTAGTTTTGAGGTTAGCTTCATCTCAAAACTTAAGTTTTGAGTTTAATTCATTCTCCAAAACGTAGTTTTGAGGTAGATTTAGATTCATCTCCCAAAATTTAGTTTGAGGTAGATTTCCAAATCTCAAACTTAGTTTTGAGGTTAGATTCATCTCAAACTTAGTTGTGAGGTAGATTCATCTCAAACTTAGTTTGGAGGGTTTAGATTTAGATTCATCTCTAACTTAGTTTTGAGGTTAGATTCATCCTCAAACTTAGTTTTGAGGTTAGAGTTCTCTTTTCAAACTTAAGTTTTTTGAGGTTTTAGATCATCTCAAAACGTAGTTTGAGGGTAGATTCATCGCAACTTAGTTTAAGGTAGATTTAATAAAAATTTAATTCAACTAGATTAAAGGATAGTCACCGTATACGGTTTGAGATGAAACTTTTGTTTTTTTGTTGTTTGACTACTAGTAAACCTTAATATGTACTTTACCAGTAACATGCATACTGTGTATAATACCTTCCCGGGCTATGTCAATTGCAAACAATCTTTTATGTTTCAATGAATTCTATTATTTTTCTGTTCCCAACAGTTAATTTGCTCTATGTTTTTCATGCCTCTTGCCTAATGATGGGAAACAGGACTGGGACGCTTGTACGGTATTGTGGCCGAGTTAATTGGAACCAAAATTTCGATCATGTTTGTTGGTTATGAGAGGCTATCACAGTACATAGATAACAGAGACACTGGTGGGGTGTCCAACCATATGCAGTAAGTAGTGTTTCTATATGTTATTTTGTAAAGATTCATGTTTTCAATGTACTGGTTGTTTTTTTGGTGATAAGACGATGTCATTTTGATTCAAGCAGATGCACATCTACTGTTTAATCTTTCTATGTAAAATCTCCAATAACAATTCTTAAATGTAATATTTTTGTAAGCAACAAACACTTTGTAACTGGGTTTTCCCAATTAATTTGTACCGAGATTCACATCCTACAAAACAATCTACGGCGTGGTGGGATAACATTTATTTCTTGTGCACAAGCATGAATGGTGTCGTGTTCGGGGCTTGAACGACTCAGAAGGGTAGTATTTCTTTCATATTCTGCTTTAAGATGATCAAACTTCTTCTTGCAAAGACCAAATTTAAAGTGTAAATGAACCCCCCGTCTTTTTGGTGTTTGGTTTTCTTTTCTACTAGTGTTTTTTTTTTAGCATTTCCACTGTTGATTCATTGCAACAGATGCTTTGCAATCAAACAAATTTGTGGCATATCTTGCAATATGAAAAAATAGCTAAGCTGCCATCCCGGTTGACACCTCTCCGTTCCATTGTCACATTGTGCTTTTACGTAACTGACTTAGTAGGAGGGCCATTGTTATTTTTTGTTAGGTGATCATCTAACAGGGTAGCAGTGTAGAAAAAACTCAAGGAACGGCAAACATTCTAGTTGCAAGATAGCTCCAGGCTTGTTACAAGCAAATTGCTAACCAGCACAATTGCATAATTACTAGAAACTCCGGCATGCAGGGCCTATATTGCTGGAATCACCATTTGAGGTCATGAACCCCTAGCTGCCAGAAGCTGGGTCAATATGGTCAGGTTGGCATAACCAGCTGAGGGCAGAAGCCTAATTCCCCCTGCCACCCCCACCCCCCATGAACTGGACAGTGTCTATGAATAGAACCCAAAGATGCCCCCTCATCAATTCCTCGGGCCCCCCTCTGCCCCCCCCCCCCACCATTTGCAAAGGTCTGGTTATGCCACTGGATATGGTCATGACTTTAAAGGTCCCAGGAAATGATATGATGATACACCTACTCAATCTTTATGGACCGTTTCCATTCCAATAAACAAGGGCCATTAAAAAAGAATACACTACCATTGACATCAGTAGTAGAACGATTAATTTTCAGGTAGTGTCAGAATCGATTCCCAACCATCAACCTGAAATTTTTCTATTATTACACTCTCTGAAAAATCAATAGTTGCAAGCACTAATGATGCATCACCAACCCAAATATTGAATGCTTTCTAGCCCTCCTTGTAAGACTTGACACAAACCACATCAATTCTATTTGCATTTCCTGAGGAACCTTTACTAACCAGTGAGTTGGTCAATTAAGTCTAGTCTAGAACTCGTTCAGCAACCACAATCTTCAATATTATTGTGAAATCGGCAGTGCCGATCGAATGATTTTTAATCAATTTTATAACAGCCAAATATAAATATATGCTAATTAAAATCGTGGTCATTTTTTTTGTGATTGGTACTGTATTTTGTGTTTTCCTTTGCTTACATTTTTTAACTGATTCCTTCCTGGTCAAATCTTTCACCCAGCATTTATTTATCTCTGCAGACCTCCGGCCCATTGATTTGCACACATAACAAAGTTTTGTCCATGTAGGCCTTAAATGAATGCAGTATACAAGACATTGTGGCAGAGATTCACAAAAGCTGATTGGTCTGCAATAAAGAGTGTAATTTCATACAAGTAGGACTCTGCCAATAATAATTCGGTCAAATATCTCTCGTTGACCTGATCAGCTGGACAGACCAAGCAAAAATGGAATTCGTTCGTCCAATGAATTCAAAGTACACATTTGCAAGTCTCTCTGTTTGTATTAGTACAAAAACACACCTGTTTATTAGCAATTCAATCTATAAGTGAAACCTTATATTTTACAGCGTCTTTTTTTTGTAATTCCAATAACACTTTTCAATAGTGCTTCCACATCATTTTTTTATACCTTTTTTGTGATATCTTACAGTTACGCTCAGAAGTAATTGCCACATATGCCTTGTGCGGTTTTGCCAATATGGGTTCCATAGGCATCCAGTTAGGAGGGCTGACACCCATGGCACCAGAGAGGAAAGGAGACCTAGCCTCCGTCGCAATCAGAGCCTTGATTGCTGGTACTGTGGCATGTTTTATGACTGCATGTATTGCAGGTAGGTTAAGTCCTATATAGGGGTTTATTTGAAGGGCAGAGTGAAAGCTTAATTGCTTTCACCATGGAAGTTGTTGGTTGTACACCACCAAATAAATTGCCATTGGTTTATGTACAAAATAATAATAATAACAATCTTGATATAGCGCCTAATGCAGAGGCCTCTAGGCGCTTCACATAGAAAGGAACAATTATATCATTATCACAATACAAACTTCTGTCTACTTTTCGTATTTCACATAGCTCCACATGTACTGACCTCAAACATTTAACCAATACATAGACATACGGCACATCAGTACGGCGCTGTATATCTACAAAACCAAAAGTGTTAGAATTTTTGTCACAAGTCCAAAGTTCTTCTAGTACATCTACAATAAATATATATATTTTTCTTTATATTTGATGGAAAAATAACACCCGCAAGCCCCCATTTACACCTAAAAATTTAACAAAAACATCAATCGGAAAAAAGCGTGCAATTTTGTATTGAAGCTCACTTGCACAAGACTTGATTTCAATTTCCAACAGCAAAACCATGTTATGTCGCTAACGGCACATCGCAAATTTTTTGTCGCAGGTCCTAATCCAAATTGAAAGTGCATACTTACTGGTTAACCCTTTTATTTTTCATTTAATAATAAGATAAAGCCCGCAAGCCCATTTATAACTGAAAAATGTAACCAGGTTTTGTCCGGGGTTTTGTCAGTTTTGAAGTGGAAATTTCTGTGTGTAAGACAGGACGTTTGCTCCAGGGTCAAACAAAAGTCAACTGAACGCGATTGTTCCACACACAGCTAACAGAAGAATCGGATTTCAATCCTAATTTCACCGTGTGTAACTGTCTCATATTTTGTCATTTTAAAAGTTAAATCAACTTTTGAGGATATTTGGACATATTTATTGCATTTTGTGGATAAACTTTCTATTTTGTAACATCTAAAATGCTTGAAATTGCACTTTTAGCTTTAAAATCATACTAGAAACACTTCAACCAACGTAGCTGTGTTTGCTTCGTAGAAAGAGTCCGGTATACATATATTGTCATATTTCGCATATCTTTAATTTTGTGTTTTTTAATTACACAGTATTAGATTTAAAAATGACAGAAAAATATTTGCCTAACATTCAATTTTTTAAAATATAATATACATATGTGATAGCGATCTTGGAAACCCCGTCACATGGTGGAAAATTTATATTTTGAAGTTTAGACTATCATTGCAAAGTTGAAATATACAGTTGTCCATACCTTTTTTTTTTACTTCTTTCTTCTAATTATACATAGCAAAGTTATGCCTTATACAATCCTGACAAAAAATAAAGTAAATAAACCAAATTATACATATAATAAAATTAAAATTCTTTATTTTTTCAAAACGTCCTGTGCCGACATTGGCGGGTTTTCCCAGATCACACACCACAGAATATATTTATGGCCAATTCGTTCGAAAGAATCTTAATGTCCTTCAAATAGTGAAAAACCGATCAATCAAACTTACATGCACATGTATAAAGGAAGTGGGTGGCGTGTGCGGTAATTGGAGTTGTGTACACAGGTCGCAGAGGTCGCGTTCTCCTCTTACACCAAAGTTTGTGAAGAAAATGACCATACAAAAACAATAGATTAACTTCTAATTAAACCCACAATGATATACTTCAATTATAACACATTTCAAAATAACTTAAGATGAAATTTAAAGAGACAACTGGCACATTTTGAAAAATAGTGTCCCCCTCAAGATTTTTCAAATCGATTTTTGTGCCTGGTTGTAAAGCTTTTTATATACAAAAGCCCTCACCCGAAATGATTAAGAACAAATCAGCTTACTTATGGGTAAACATAACGAGTTTGTATTTAACGTCGCCGGCGACATTTAAATTCACAACCCGAAAATGGCGTTTAACACAATAACAACCACGCCGTATGCATGTTTCCCACGCTATGCACACTGTTTGACCGGTCTATAACCTTTGTGGTTTAATATCAGTGAGTACGAGTCATAAAATATTTGTGTATTAAAGTTATTGGAAAAACTTAAAGATTGGCCTACAAATTACCTGGATGGCTTTATCCTCACATGTCCTATCTGTTTTGGGTGTATATGTTATTTTTCTGTGTAAAATATATCTTGTTCTTGCTTCTAGATTATCATTTGAGGAGCACATGAAGAAATTTCCTATTTTGTGACAAAGGTGTGCCAGTGCCGCTTAAAGAGAAAATTAAACATATTTTGTATTGTGACCAACAGATGAAGAGAAAGACAACCCAGGTGCCTCCCATACTAAGCTTAAGAAAACATATGGGGTACACCGGAATCAGCAGCTGTGAGGATCTGTGTGTATGTACCCCACAGCGACATCGGTTAAGTCTTGATCTGTTCTGGATTCGGATTTGCCTCTACCCCTACTAATTCTGATCCTAAAAATGGTCTAATTAAACGGAAATTTCTCTTAACGAAGCGACTCAGTACTTAATTATCAGTTGCCTTGGACTGCTTTAGACCTCGCAATCCAATTCAGTAAGAAGAATCCATAATTGACCACAGATTTTTTTGAGCGACTGAAGCGTGAAGCATGACAACGATGAGTTTTATCCCCTCTGAAACTGGCGGCTTTAGGTCAAAGATTCCTAGGGGGGGGTGTTAAAATAGGACTGTAATTACTCAGTAGAAGAAAGTCTCACAGACTTTGTTATTCTTATCTTGCTGATTTGTATCATTAAAATAATTTCACAAAACTATGGCCAGGATAGAGTTCCAGTTCTTTTACTATTGTCAATTTTAAACTTAGACTGAGCCCATTTTAACTTTTTCCGAAACAATCTTCGGCCAGAGGGTGCCAGACAGATTATTTAGTGGTGTGAACAACAGATGAAAAGATACCACAAACAGAATTATTTATAGCAGGCTAGTTTGTAATTAAATTATTCAGACCAATGTTCTCAATTAACAAAGAATATATACATGGTTATTTGTCACTGGTGTGATACAATTTCGTTTTGCAACTATCTTTAGAAAGTTTAAGACATTGTCCATTTTTTTTTTGACAATCAATTGGAGGCATTTATGCTCTATATGAGAAATGACTTTGCACAAAGAAAGTAAAGAATAGTTTAAAGGGGGAGGGACGGATGGCCTGATGTAAGTATATGAGTTTTCATTTTGATAGAAGGACTTCACCCCAAAACCCATCGTAAAGTTGTTTCGCCACCGATATTCAATCGTTTGATGTGAGGGCTAAAAAACATGATTTTGTAAGTTCCCATAGAGTAGTACTGTGTAAACTTAATAGGTCGACCACAAAAAACATGGGCACATTTTCGGTTATAACTTCCAAACCAAAATTCTTTTAGCCCTAAAATGTCACAGGGTAAATGAGAAAAAATAGTGCTCTTCTGATACCAAAAATTTTGAACCACTTTCGGTAAATCTGGGGAAGAGGCTACTAGCGATCGGCCATGGACCTTTAAAGGTTGATTGGTGTTTAATGTCAAGCACAGCATAAATTGGCCCAGTTAGGTCCTGGTTAGGGTTTATTTTTAAGCTACAGCATCCTTAAAGAGCTAATGTCATGGCAATCCGGGCACCTGTGAGTTGTAGGTCTGCTGTCTGTCTGTCCATCCATTGTACACCTGTCCGTCCATTGATGTCTAACTGTGGTATACTTGTGTGACTCTATTCTTATTATTGCTTTATTCTATCATGACTTTGTGTGTCTAATTGAACGACGAAAAGTAATACTCATTAACTGTCAGTCTGGTCCATATATCCATTTGTATAGCTAAATCATGTTTTATCATATGACTAGAGACTAGTAATTTGGTGGAGTCGTCTTGCAGGTCCCCGTTCCACATCTCAAGCAGAGTTAATTTGTTTACCCTGCCATTCCTGTCAAATGTAGTGTCATTGTTTAGGTATTTATTTGGAATTGTTTATTTTCATTTCTCTTCATGTTCTCTTCCTGTTTAACAGGTGTGCTTATACATTCTGAATACCACCGGTTCTACCTAACTTAAACTACTATAACACCAATGACTCATTTATGATGATATAAAGCCAAATTTTGTAACAATGTTTTGTATGTGAGTTGTTGTCTGTTACTGAGGCACATAGTATGGTTATACAAGTATTTAATATAGCAAAAGTTGAAATGTGCTTAGAAAATTCATCACAAAATTTTTTAGTCTCAGTACATTAATTAAAACATTGTTAAAAAAAAAAACTCCGGTTTTTTTTTTTGGAGTAAATTTTCAAATATATTTCACTGATCAACTTCTAATTATGTGAAAAAATGTTAAATAAAAGATGTCCCTAGTGAAAATGACCAAATAGCAATTTCACTTGTAAAGAACAAATACGTGCGCAAATGTCATTGATGTGAAATTTTGGGCCAAATATGTCACTATGTCAAAACGACAAAATAACATAACAGAACTGAAATATCGTCGCCTATTGAACTCGGTAAATACTTCCAAAATGCCGTATGATGCTGTGGGCATGCGATAGTCAAACCAATACTGCAGCCATATGAGGATTTGAGTGATAGCAAAAATAATTGACCAGGTGCCCTCCCTGATGCCAATCCGAAGTTTTCGGCAATGGGCCTAGACTTGGGGCAACCATGCCACCATGCAAGCCCAGGAATGAGGAGAACCGTGGGTGGATGAACTGAAGCCAATAGTCTCTCCAGAGCGACAACCCTTGGAGGTAGATTTTCTTTTTAGTTCTACCAGGGTAACCAGCTAACCCTTCCTTCATCAGATGTCCTTAGAAACCCAATGGGGGGGACGGATTTAGCCAAGACAATCAGGCCCGGGACAGGTCCTACTAGTTTCAAGGATACCAGAAGCAGGTCCTTATAGGAAACCTGACTGACAAACTAATAATAATGAAGCTAATTGAACATGTGTGGTGGCCCCCTTATTTAAAGCTGCATATATTCTTGTTTAATTGCAATTGTATAAAATGCACATTTTAGCTTGTGCTTATTGAAGATTTTGACAGTGTATTAATATCGGTATTTGCCATGGCTTCTGTCAATTGGAGAAAATTAACCAAAACGTACCTAATATATATTTCCAAGTGTTTACTCTCACGAAAAGAAATGTATTCACCATGCAAACTGAAACTACAAATGATTCTACAAATTCTACAAATATTTTAAAAGGAAAATAACAAATAACTTTTTGTAAGTACTTTGTATTCAGTTATTAAGAAACTTGTAAAATTAATGTAAAAAAACTTTACGTATACTGTAGTCTAGAAAATAGTACCACTTGTAGAATGTAAATTTATTTCTAGGAATAGTTCCTTTTAAAATAAATGTTGTACTACCAAATGTTGCCAAGTCCCTGCATTTGATATTAATTCCCTTTGTATTCCAATCCCCATGGCACAGTTCAGTATTATTAATGTGATTTTTAACTTTGAAACCCATGAATGCTTTTCTTGTCTTGCAAGTACCATTGGCATAGCCTTACTTAGGATTTTATTTTGCCCATTAGGCCCAAAAAGAATGGCTTGGAAGAAAATGATTGAAAAAAAGTGAAATGCTTTACTTTTTTTGTTGAAAAAAGGCTATGTGAAATATGAGATTGTATTCATGATTATATTTTTTTTGGGGGGGAGGGAGGGACAGGCAAGTAAAACAAAAATTTCAAACCTGAAAAAAAAAAAGAAATTAAAATGCCAGTTGTACAAGCTATGTACTCATATGCACACTCTGGGAACTTTACATGAATTAGTTCATAATTTTTGTGGTAAGAGCAATTCATATACCTCTTAATTTCTACTTGTAACAAACTCTAGTTTTGCAATATTTATTGTCACTTGGTTTCAATCAACAAAAACCCGGGAACAAAAGAGTTTATGCCCAAAACATGGCTCCTTCATAAAGCATTTGCTCAGACAATAGCCAGTGAGGAGACCATGGTGGTATTGTGTACCCGTGGACCTTTTTTTGAGGGGAAAATCAGGATGGAAAAGATGTATATTCATGCTAAATCAGCTTTCACCATCTTGTCCTACCCCACTTACTTGGAGCTTCCCCCCCCCCCATCCCTGACAAGATTGGCTATGAGTCTGGATAGCTGATGCCATGAACAAAATAGCAACACAGTACACCACCATCAGAGTCTAAATTGATTTCAAAGTGTCTTGTGTTTTACTTGAACAACCATTATGTAAATGATATGTAAATTTTATATGTATATTGGAATTATGTATATTGAAATTATATGTATATTGAAATTAAATGTATATTTGAAATTAAATGGATATTACTTAGTTGTTACATTTTTGTGGACTGCAGCTATGCTACACCAAATTATGAATATAATGATTGCAAAAAGCTAAAAACTGTATCAAAGTCTTAATAAAACTTGTATATTATTGATCACAATGATTTAAAGAAAAAAAAAAAGGTCACTAAACTATGGTATAGACAAAAAAAATGTGATGCTGGCTTCATACAGTCTGATGACATAATGGTGGGATTTGTCATGAGACAAAATTATTATTAAAGCAGTGTAAATTATGTTAAAAATGTATGGCATTTGTGATGAGATTAACCTATTATTTTTGACTTTTTTTATTTGTGTCACGTATATATCATTCATGGGTTGGTTTCATTTGGAGGGGATGTGTTGATACCCAAATTTAATAAAGCCAAATGATATAGTAGTAAATAAACAACTACTACCTGTGTATATCGGGGAATAGGGCCACTATATTTTCCTTGATATGGCTAGGGCTGCACCCCTCACCTCATGAAAATAGTATTTGTCTATTATCAGTGAAGGAAAGTGACTGTTAACTGGTTGATTCTCTGTCTGTGTTGAGCCATGCATGGAGAGCACTTCTTCTCGGTGTTGGATAGGAACGAATATTAATCTTGAGATAGGTAAGCATTCCAATATGCAAAAAAAACCTGGGTTTAAAAAAAAATTGTTTGGCACTTTTCCTGAAAGTACTTGTGTTTAAAGAATAAATGAATAATTTAAAAACAGTTAGCCAGATTCTCTCCATATGCACACATTTAAAAGGTGCATGCCACTCTAATCTAATTTAGATGTTTTTGTGGGTAAATACCTGAAGCGATCACAATGATACGTCACAAACAAAAAATAATGGTGATAAAATACCAAACTTTCAGCTAGTTAACATGTATTCAGGGCAAATCTCTGCCTTGGCACATCTATTCCAGGATATATTTTTGAACCAATGTGTGGCCTGAGGTGAATCTTAAGGGGCGGTTAAGTCAGGAACGTAGTCAAAATGGCCAGTTTTTAGTTTTGTTTTCATGTTTAATGGCATTATAACATGTTTTTCTTTCCATATTTTTAACAGAATCATATATATTTATTTTTCCTATATTGGTTTTCATTTTACTTTGACTATATTACGCATTTGACCAAAAAACACTCGTGGGCTGAACGGCCAAAGGGCGTGTAATTTCGGTATTACACAATACGGGTCTGTGCTATGCGGTGTGCCGCGCGATGTAATGGCGCATCAGAAACACCTTGATGCATCGAGTCGATATGACGATACCCATGGTAACTTGTATGCCAATTGGAAAATGGTTGCCCACGTGGATGCTTTTGCAAACAGACTGGATTTTAATTTCACGATTTGAGCCTCAAATGTTGCATTTGATCATAAGTATCCAGATGAGTTGAATGTTTGGAAATAAGGTAGATTTGTAGCGAAACGGGACAATATTTGGACAAAAATGGCGATTTTCTCTGTCCGCGAACTTTCGGCGATAACTCGTGATTTTCGGTTCCAAAGGTACTCGAAAATCCATATCAGCAACAGTGAGAAATGAAATGCTCTGGTAAAGAGCTATCAAAATCTAGAGTTGGATTGTATGTTTTAATTTTTGGTTAAAAATGTGATTTATGTAACCTTGAAATTTGGCGTTTGTTGCAAATTGAAACACGCAGATTTTGGCCTTTTTGGCAAATAATTTGATAAATAGTGCAGAATTTGAAAAAAAAGGGGAAAATATGACCCTAGAACTAGGGACTCTGCGAATACAAAAAACGAAACAAGCACAGTTAAATAACATTTCTATATTTCTTTGTAGGGAACCCCCAAAAAATGAGTTAAAAATCACCATTTTTATGATTTCTCAAAAAATACGTATTTTGGGAAAAAAAATCATATTTGGATTCCTTGAGTCATTTCCTCCAAATATGTATCTTTTATATATGTTGGGAACAACAATTAAGAAGATACGGCAAAAAACAGTTACTTTGAAATTCCTGAATTAACAGCCCCCTTAACGAAATGTTTGTCGTTTCGAAGGACTTCATTGATCTGGAGCCTCAGCAAGGTGCTGAGAAGGGGCACCTAATTTAAAAAGGAAAGCCTTAATGAACTCTCTAAATGCAAAAGAGTTGATTTTCTCTCCAAGAGAGTGAATGAAATTCATAAAATTACTCCCAAACGACGGGAAAATCATGCTTGTAAAAGAGTAAAAATCATTCAGAGTAAAATTTACTGGTAAAGATAGGCCTTTACCGTGATCACTCTTTAAAATAAGAAAAGCTCACGTGAAATCACCGATTCTCCATATCGCAGAAATTTTACCTTTTGGAGTCATTTTAATATGTTTGCAGTGATTTCATCTCTGGTGTAATTTTCCACTTTTTGGAGTAAATTTACTGAATTTTCTCTCTTGAGTAGTGATTGTTCACTATTTTACATACAGGGAAAAGATTAAAGTGAGACAGTGGTTGAATCTTAAAAACTAAATTCACGAGGGTTGGATGAATCGTAAATGAGGAAAAATAAATAAAGTGAGGTTGAGGGGTGGGGTGTTACAATCATCACTGAGCTGCATTACATATTCCGTTTCTCTTCTCTAAATGTAAAAACAAAAGAATGGGAAAACAATCACTTAAGAGTGAAAATTTGCTCAGGAAGGATTGCTATGGTGATCACTCAATATGAGAATGAGTCTTGTATAGCAATTGTTTATCCTATTGGGGATTTTCCTCTTTGGATGCTTTTCACTCCTTTGGATGGCTTTGCTCGCCTTTGGATGCTTTTTTAAAGCATGCCCTTTACAGGGCTGATTCCAACAGGAAAAAGTTCAAAAATTTGTGAGGGTTTCTTTCTATTGTGTGTTAAATAAACCTTAAACATCGTGAGATGTTCTAACAACAATCAGCCCAAACTTTGAGAGATTGTATTCCTCAGAAAATATGCTCTCCTCATGACCTGTATTGAAGGATGGGAAAGCCACTGATCTTAAGGGGGGGTATGGGGTCTGACTTGTAAAAAATTGTCCATGACGAAAATGTGAGATAATTGCAATGGCTTAACCATCGTATACCGAAGGGGGGGGTGGGTTACCGACCCCCCCCTCAGTTTTTTTCCCCGGCTTGCTAAAAACCCCCTTTTTTGGTGCCAAATTAGTTAATGTATTTGCCAATTGGAATGTTCCGCTCCTTTTAATCCAAAAAAAAAAACATCCACCGGGGTATAGGTATACAGGGTGATCCCAAGTGATCGATAGGGGGGGCGGTGGTAACACACCCCCCCCCGCTCCGGAAGAGAAGGCCCAACATGCCTAACACAACACGAAAACATGACTGGATTTTGGTCAGTAGATAGCTATGGTCCTTCCTCTTCTTGTCCCAAAATGAGTACCAAAGCCTAGCCTTTTTTACGTACACATGACGTCATAAAGCGCATGTCAGCAAACTGACCATTTCCATAGACACACAGTGAAAAATTTCAATTTTTCGCCAAAAAGGTTAGGAAATCAGATTTTCATGCGGTTTTTGACACACCTGATGGGAAAGCCTAGTTTATATAGAAAGAAATCATTTAGAGCTATAATAGGGTGTTTGAGTGCTAAAATTGCGAAATCTCACTGTTTTCCACCTTACATTCAGTATTTTCGTATTTCCCCTAAAACAGATGACGTCATGGTGACGTCATAATGGGGATGTTAGTACTATTTTGGTACCAATGGAAAAAAACTCGAAGCTATCCTTTGGTACCAAAATTACAGGAATCGGGTGTTCAGTAACGAAAATCACAGGGGGGGGTGGTCACACCCCCCCATTCGGGAGTTGGTTACAAAAACGGCTCAGGAAGACGAAGGTTAAAGGTAGATTGTAATACAAAATGCTTTAGTCGATCGCAATCGGACATCGGTTCCCGAGATATGGTGGATCAAAGTGAAGAAGTGTACGCGAAATTTGCTCAAAACGCATAGTCTCCTATACTTAATCATGTTAAAAATTGAAATGGGTTGAATTTAAGATCTTTAAAAGATATTATTTATACGCCATTAACGCAGTTATTTTGGCTAAGTCGAAGTAAATAAAATACTCATAGATTTTGTCCATAATGTAAAGTAATTAAATGTATGGGTAAAAGTGATTTTTTCGTATTTTATTGTGTATACCCTGCGAATAACAGAAATTATTTAAAAATTAATTACCAGGACAAATGGATTGCACGATTTCGGATTATTTCATAATAATTTATGAGTTATCAGTATAAATGAATTAAAAAAAAATCCATAGTTCACATCAAGCGCCCTCAATTTTGTATAAATGTTTCCGAGGTCTAAAAAACTCGTTTCGTTAAAATACCGGCAACAAAAAAAAAACAATCAACACGAAAAAGAAACGTAACTAGAGAACGCACATGCATGCACATGAAAAGTTGGTACACATATTCCGCACATGTAGGGCTAGTGAACCTATGATACCGATTTCAAAATTGTTACTCAAATTCAAATTACGCCATGTGGAAAAAATTATGTGATGGTCGATTGAGGTGCCGGCAACGGTATCAAAAATCCGGCTTCAGGTTAACTGCGTATTACACCCGACAAGCCACCCAAGTTTCGACCCAGTTGCTTGTTAGGTATTTGTTCCGCCGTTCTAGTGTTTAGCCAAGCAGGCCCTACGTGATTACCATGGCAACCCGAGCAAAAATTGACATGATTTTAAAACTTGTGACCTGGGCTACAATATGATGTGTAACATGTATAGGACCACTATTTAGGAAAATTAAGAAAAAATCAATTCAAAGTTCAATGCTTCATACCCCATTACCCCTCCCTTAAGCGCACTCGGGCACATTGTCAGAAAATATGAAATTTCTGCAATTTGCTCGCAAATGATAGTGTTAGGCCATTAGAAGAGAGAGATTATCTCCATAAAATTTACCATACCCAAAAGAAGAGAGAGGACATTAATATGAGGCTAAAGCATCCGGTAATTGTAGGGGCTAACTTTTAAGTTGACGTGTAACTTTAAATCAACAAACGTGTTAGTTAAATTAAGATCATAGGCTCGTACTCTTGATATTAAAAAACACAAGGTCACAGATTTCCCGGTCAAACATGGTGCATGCAATGAGAATCAACTCTGGAGTGTTTCTTCCTCCGCGTCGTCTGATGAATTAATGTTGACGGGCGACATTAATTTATAAAATCGTTTTTTTTGTTTTACCCATAAGCGCGCTCTGATTTGGGCTTTAATAATTTCAGGTGATGTATGTATATAAAAGCTTTAGAACAATGAAAAAATATCAATTTTGAAAAATATAGAGGGCAACACTTTTTTAAAATGTGCCGTGTCTCTTAAAGAGACATGAGGAGCATTTCCAGGACGAAAGAAGCGCCCCAAATTTTTTTGAACCCGCAGGCTGTCACATATTTGGAATGCTTACCAACTGTATTAATCACACCGGAAGTGAAAGCCGAACGCCAGTCTTGTCAGTATAAGATGATGATTTCATAGTTTCTGTCGTGCACGACAGAACGTCAACTCAAAGCATGGTTTTCTATGGAACGATTCATGGTAGCAGGCAAGTTCAAAAACAAGGTTTGAGGTTTCTTTGCAGTGTTGTCTAATAACTTAGAACGTTCTGGTGGTGTGGTCTACACCGAGTCCTAGTGAAATTGAGAGAAATTGTATCCTAAAAATATCTACTCCATAATTTTATGATTTGACCCAACACAAATGCAAAGAAACAATTTGGTGTTTGTTAATATACTGTGAATAGGTCCACAAAATAATATATTAAAAGTTCTACCAAAATCAACCTTGCTGGAAATGTAGAATAAGGGGGAAACGTTGTACAGGGGTAAAAAATTCGAAGTGTTCGAATTGATTTAAATGATGTACCCATTTATGAGGATACTCATACGGTTAAAAGGTATTAGGTTGCCTTATCTACGCGTTATAGGGTTCAGTACCCAAAAATAGGCACAAACAGTTCAAGGTCAGTCCTGGGGTGTAATATTCATAGAATGATTTCCGATTTGATCGGCTGTTGTAAAAACTGTTAAATTGTCCACTGTACGTAAAAGTAATAGATTCTTTGTTTGAACTTTCTATGACTAGGGCCCTCCCATAGACCTGTTAGTCCCCAAGTCAAATTTTGATTCAATTATGCAACGAATAGTATAGATGGTGCAAACCAGTATATTTCGGGTTCTGTACTTATTAGACGAAACAATTTGACACCATTTTATAACGAACGGATTATATGAAAATTACCCCCAATTGTGACTTGAACCATTTGTAAATCATAAAAATATTGACAACATACAACCTGCAGATGGGAAAACATACCTTTTTTTAATCCTGGAAAATGTAACGAAACAACGTTGGTCATACTTTTCGACGCGGTTTGATACTTTCATATTTGACCCCTGTTATAAAACCTTACCCCCTTAAAATATATTCAACTCTTGATTTAGTAGACTCTTTGATATGTGTTATAATAATAATAACCCCAACATTTATTATGCGCAATATGTATGGAGATGCCTCATTGCGCTTTAATAGCAAATATAAAACACAATGTAAGATAAAACACACCAATATATGAAACCGAATGTATTATAAAAGACGCCAAAATACAATGATATCATTCACAAAGCTATAAGCATTTACAAATAAAAAGGTTTAAAATATTTCCTAAACATACACATCTGTGAGAAACAGTGATTTCCAGAATGGGATTACCCAACAAAAGCACACAAGTAGGCAGAGATAGCAATGAATGTTACAAATTGTACAAAAAAAAAGAGCATATTTGCATAACAAATCAGATACATGATCTAAAAAGATAGGTCATAAGCTTTGACTTAAAACTGTCGACAGAGTTGGCATTTTTCAATGATGATATGGGAATTCGGTTCCAAAGTATAGGTGCAGCTGCTGCAACAGATCTTCTGCCGTATGATGTTGATGCTTTAACTGGTCTTAACAGTTGTTGTGATGATGACCTTAATACACGCGTAGGTTTGTACTCGTGCAACATTTCACTGATGTATTGTGGAGCAAGGCCAGCAAGGCTTTGTAGGTGAGTAGCAGCACCTTATCTGTTATCTTTCACTGGTAACCAATGTAGCGCTTGAAGAACCGGTGTTATGTGATGTTTTTTCTTAACAAGTGATACCATCCTTGCAGCTGAATTCTGAACTTGCTGCAGTTTACAAATATCGCTCTAGTAGTCAATGAAAAGTAAGCAGTTGAAAGGGGGGATCCAGTCTTGGAATGACAAATGCATGTACAGTTCTCGGCAGAATTGCGATTAAGAAACTTGCGGAGTTGACGATATCCTGAGAGCAATATTTGCGGATTGACATATACTGTTTACATGTGAAGAGAATGTGATGTGAGTGTCTATGACGACACTAAATGCCGGCTTTAGAGACAGCATTCACAACGTGGATCCAATTTGAAGGAGAATGTAATGGTTGATGATGTTGTTGCAAATCGGGAGTGATGTGAAGAATGTCAGTTTTTGCCAATCATTTAATTTTACCTGATGCGATGCATCCACTTGTCACATCGCACTACAGTGCTCAAGGTTGCAGAATTGCATGATCCCTTTTCAGCAGCATCAAGATCATACAGCTGGTGTCATCTGCATACACCATCAGCTGAATGCCATCATGATCTCCAGTGGTGCAGTGAACATTGTAAATCCATGGGTCCAAAACTGACCATGGGGTACACCATATCAGGGAAGGAAAGAAAGCTCAGATTGATTCCATTCAATGACCAACCAGGAGAACACGGTCTGAAAGGTATGACTTGAACCACTTCATGTGGCAGTAGTACAGATATTCCCATAGCACGGTTCACATTCGGAGTAGTCCAGTATGATCTATTGTCTCGAAAGGGCCCGGCGTAAGTCGAGGAGGACCAAGACAACATCCCCGTGTTTATCAACAGCCTGCAAAATGTTCACTGGTGACACGGCAAGAGCAGTCTCAGTGATGGTGCTCTACGATATGAAGACTGTCTGTTTACTATAAAGAGCATTGGTCTCATGGGTAGTAACTCGTTTGACCCACAACACATCGATCGGAGTTTTTGACAGGAGAAAGATTTTGACACTTGGAGCGAAAGTTTTGCAGACAGTTACTGTCGAGATTAGCCTCTTGATGAGTGGTTTGTAAGATGTTGCGCTACCTTGAAGAGCTCGGTACATGACCAGATGGTAAGGAACATTGATGATGTCTGTGATAACTGGAAGGAGAGAGTCAATACAGCTTTTCAGAAGCCATGTGGGGATAGGGTCAGGGCACAAGACTTGGCCTCGAATCCACATGATGATCTTATGTATTGCTTCTGGGACATAACAACAAAGTAAGTCAGGGATGCATGTTTTTCACTTCATCATCAGCCGAAAATGCATTTAAAGAGAATTTAGATCTTGTTTTCACCTTTTTTGATCTTGTCTGGAAAAAAAAAACTGAGGAAGTAATTGTGAGCTCCTTAACCGAGTTGTGTGCCGGAAGGATCTTTGAAGGTTTGCGGGGGCTAACATTCTGTCGACCAGTTGAAACAATTTGCCTTTTCACAGTCATTATCTGTGGACTTGTGATTTCAGCTTTGGCTGCCTCACGCCACGTGACTGCTGTAGATTACAACATGCAAATCTTATACAGTTGTCTTGTACTCAAGTCGTGAAGGAAACCCACTACGCTCAAAAAGCACGGTTGTTCCGCTTCAAAATCCATGGAGAAATCTCCATACCAAGAGGACGTTGAGGCCCCTCAAGGTGATGGAAGGGTAATCAGGGGGCATTGTATTCATGAAGCTTCCTTAACACTTATCGTACGTCCAAAAGCAGTGCAGATCCAGATGCAGGTTTTCTGCATGAGCGACGATGACTCAATGTCCACTGGAATGTGAGTAATGTAAATTTGACGAAATTTGCGAAAACGTGGGATCGTATGTTTCACCGACTTTGGACGTGAAAATTTCAAGGAAAACATGTCCCAAAGTGTCCGGAAGGGAGCTCATTAGAACAGAAACAGATGATATAATGTTGTTAAGATTAACCGGGTAATATAAGATCTAACGTATGTCCACTGACATGAGTGGGTCCGCTAACGTGTTGTACGAAACCATTGAGTCAGCATATTACACATTTTGCTATAGAATTAGGGATCTGTGGGCATATCCATGTGAATATAAAAGTCCCCGCGAACACAACACATCCCGAGATGTGTTGACAAACCAGAGTGATGCAAACTCAGTGTGAAAAGATGTGGGTAGTCACTCTGTGTTTCTTGGAATTGGATGGTCGATATAGAATGAAAAATCTAACAGAAGGAGCCCCGGGTGTTATGTGACATCCATGTACTCAAATGATTTGTCACGAGAGTTGAGTTCAAGATCACTGAGAAACCCTTGAGGAGTATAACACAGACACCGCCACCTCTAGAAATGCCGCTTGATGTGATGCAAATCAGTAATCCACTCAATGTATTTCTGATGTCAGCCAGTTTTAAAGGTATTCTCAATACCATTCTGTTGGACTTGAGTCTGTTGCAATGGAGTGGGGGTTAAGGCAGCATTCATTCTTTTTGACTGCCTATCCTGTCATTAAGAGTAAGAAGAAGCTAACAAGAATACCAGAAGTTAAAAAGTGAGAGAGTATGGGGATTGGAAACCACTTTTGTTAAAAATCACGCCTTGACTAGGAATCGAACCTAAGCCTCATGGATAAGGTAAGTGTTGCCACTTCTGCCACTTGTCCTGAACTTGCGGGAGACAGGATTCAAGGTACATAACAATTGTAGAACTTATGTATGAGTGGCGTCTTTGTTACTTATATCCCTTTTTAGCAAATTTTCATGTGGGACATCACCAAAATTTATTCAGAATATCATTTTGCATTTTTTTAAAGGGATAAGACAGCGATAATGCGAGAGCAATGAGGAATAAAAAAATAAGGAAGGAAAATTGCATTTTTATAGCTGTAATTCACAGATATAAAATATTGTACAATTCCATATAACTACTCTAATGTAGGAACAAAAGAAACACCAAATAGTGAAAAAATCAATATTTGATGGAAATGAAATTTGTCATACTGTCTCTGCAAATAGACATACAGCGATGAGATACGATCTATACACTAAACAGCTGATTGTGGTTACACCAGTACAGAATAAACAAAAATAACTTAATATTGTGTTTGAGGTCAAATGGTACAGGTCATGGGGCACAATATTTATGCTTCTTAATCTGGGCATTCACAACGAAGGCTTTTTTGATCTAAAATCGGAATTTTGATAAGCAAGTATAGAAATTAAATCGGTAAAAAAGTATGCCCGGGGGTACTGCCTTGTCTTTAATACCACAGATTTCAAGCCCCATTTGCAGGTTTTGTTAGCAACATCTACGCCAGTAGTAAAAAAAAACAAAAAATACCAAATCGTTGTTTTTATGATTTTGCAAGTTTCGGATCAGCAAATCGCTGCTGTCCTTTAATAAAAGACATGGTTTCGGGAAAAATTAAAGCAATATTAGCCATTTTTTGGAAGGCGGCACCCAATTTTTTAAAAAAAATTGAGATTTTAAACGGTTGATTGGTAATGGCTTAGTAAACGTATACCTGTGAATGGTTTAAGCTCTACAATGTCTATGTGTCGCAACAAGGAATTTTGTAATTAGAATAATAATCTCGGGATCACCCGATAAATAATCAACGGCTGCTGGAAAGGCCTGCCCAATATGAAATAGCCGGGAGGGAAATAGCGCATGTACGTATCTCCGCTCATACCTTAGTTGTTTTATTGGGTCAGCAAGTCAAGTTAGAGGTCATTTTCTTGGGTGGCCAGTTCATCATGGACGGACATAAACTTAGCATTTCCAGTTTTGCCGTTAAGTACAATCTAGGATCCAATTCTAATTACAAAAACCGCTCATTTTATGACTAAATACGCATTTTTGAGCATTCTCGTTCGCAGGTGTAGTTTTCTAGACAATTACCAACATTAGCTGTGAAAAACTATCAAATTTTGAAAAAGTTGGGCACGCTCTTCAAAAAAGTTGCTCATGCTTTAGTTTTGTTGTGGAGAGCTGATGTGATCATGCAGAATGGATGGAGGCCTTGCTGGATGGCAATCTACAGCTAGATTAACTGATTACTTCAATGTGAACCTTCAAATGGGGACGGTGATGTGATAGAATGATAGAACATGATGTGCTGTATACTTTTTGGAACGGTTATGAATATTAATGAGCTTATTTGCATCTTTCAAGGAAACTTCATTAATCAACTCTCAGATTAAACCGAAAATCAATGAACTTCTATAAATGATAGGACATGGATGCAGTATGTGCTGTTGAGATGAGAGTATGAAGTCCATTTTCAACTGTCAGGATTGACAAATCAATAATGATGCATAAATGATTCTGTTCTTTCTATCCTCTCTAATAAAAAAGGAAAAAGTTGATGGAAATACAAAATAACGGACGTAGGAGATCCAGAGCACTTTGTGTCCCAACTTAAAGAATTTTTGAAGAGCACTGAAATGAGCGCCATATAGAGGAAATGTGTTGGATAGATGGATGTCCATGTTAAAAAAAATTGGACCCCTATATGTTTTTTAAGTCATTCTTCACCGATGAAGAGGGATATAACGAGCTATTGTTACTGTATAAAACCAAATTCTAAGCTTGTTTAATATTTTTCTGAAATCAGGTGAAAATCTTTTGCTCGCCCTGTACATCTAGGGTAATGATTTACCAAAATTTAAAGGGAATGGAGCTTTGGAACTGGGCTCAAACATCTGGGTCCAAGGTCTTCTAAGGGTCATGAAGGGTGGTGAAGATATAAGTATTGGATAGCATAATGAAGAGGTATGCTTGTAGAACAAATAATGTACCTAATCTGAGCTGTTTATTATAAACATTACAAGTGTAAACAGATGACAAGAATTAGAAGCTTGTTTACTGTAAGACATTTGGTCCCTGATAGAACTTTGGTCAGTGCAGGTTAGGTTAAAGCCTTAAACGTTCATAATTACCATCATCCATTGGCTATGAATATGTAGACCCAACTTATTTTTATGTATGTACCATACAAGTTTTGTACTCCAGATTTTCATTCTATTTTAGTTATTGTTTGATTTTTTGTAACTCATGGCTTCTGTAAAGTTGCAGAAATTTTACTATGTGCAGTATTGTTTTAAATTACTTCCTTTTTTACTAAGAATAATTTGTAACATATCTGCCATCGAGACCATGTGTCATTTAGTTAAGTTTAGATAAAGTGTCTTTGAAATATCAATCATGAAAAACATCACTCATCACATCACACCATCATCACCATCATCACCACCACCACCACAACAACAACAACAATGGACTGCCGCCACCACCTTCATCATGCACTGTATGTGCATTTCTGAAATTTTGTCTCAACATGAATACATACAATTATTCCTTTGTTTGGTTTTTGTTTTATTTGTTTTGTTTTGTTTTTTTTTGTTTGGGGGGGGGGGTTTATTATTCTGTTTTTTTTTCAGCTAGCTGAAAAACTGAGTGAATTGAAATAAAGACACTATCATGATTCACCCGAAAGAGTCAAACTTTGAAATTTGCAGGAATAGCTTAAAATTGAAGGATAGTCTGTAGAATTCTCATATGTTACTTTTTTTTTACCTTTCATTCAGTTCAGTTCAGTTTTATTACAAGTAACAATTCGGCCATAGGCCATAATACATACACAATAGAAAGTATTGGCGGCAAGACAAATTATTTCCAGCAATACGAACAAACTTCAATTTAAGATAACATAACCATTAAGTAGATATTGGCTGATTATACATGAAATTTGGGATTGATTTCAATCAAATGACTCACGTTGTTTCATTGCGTTAAAAACAAACTTTGAAAGACATAATAGAGTGTTACTATCTGTGCTGTTCATTAATGAGTTAAATTTATTTCGAGTTGGATTTATAATTTGACCAAGATGGGAGCTCCCTTCTTTTGCTGGAGAAGGACAAACAATAGTGAATGATATTCTCATCTTCGACTTCACCCATATCACATAAAGTACAATGCGTTCGTTCACTGCAGGTTTCCATAACGTCTCCAATTTCACTAATTTAAATGACTAAACATCTTAATCTGCTGAGAGCTCTTCTATAGTTTATGGTTATCAATCATGAGCAGATATAGTTCTGGGATCAAAGAGACTTACCTTCACGATAAGATCTTAATTTATCAAGAGAGAGACCTCAGCAAACCACTCTTGTTTATTGATATCTTTTTTTTTCAATAAAATTTGTTCAAAAAGTAGATAACACCAACAAGCTTGGCAATCCATCTAATTCCGAAACCATACATAAAAGAATGTTTTTTTAAATATGATATCGGCCCAGTTGTTTTTCCTCGACTATCCAGCCTCATATAGCATTTTTATAACACTTATAAGTATAACGATGATGAGGCATATGAGCAGCTTACTCCCAGAATTTGAAGAACAATCACAATGTTGATTATATATATTAAAACGCCCAACATCACCAAGAACAGAAACATTTGAAGTTTTCTTGAAACAAAACTCCCAAAAATTGTTTTTACATGATTTGATATGAACCTTTTCAATAACAGGTATGGTTTTGTACCTCACACTTCATCGCATACATAATTATTGGCATGATAGAAGCATCAACTATTTTAAATCTGGTACAAACGGTAGAGTTTTCCCATTTTATAAGACATACCGCGAAGGCCGCTAAAGCCTTCATACCTTGTTGGGAAAGTTCATTTGGTGGCCTTAACCCAAGTATTTCCCGTTGAAACGCTAAACCAGGTATTTATAAGATGACACAATCTCAATGGTGTGTTAGCCCACCATTTTTAAAGACCCTTTATCATATTTACATTCTACCAACCATTTTCTAAAAATCATAATCTTATTTTGTCAGAGTTACCTTCATTTCCCATTCATCAAAAAACCTCAACATGCCAGAATATGTTATTGTCCCCGCCGAACCAAGTTCGGGAGGGGACTATCAAAATGAGCAGCGTTCCGTCCCGTCCGTTTTTCGTCGGTGATAAAAATGTTAACCCATGTTGTAATATTATTTATCCTGGATTCTGTAATGGCAAACATTGATGTAACCTTGGTGGAAAGAACGGGTTTGATGAGTTCTCGACCTGATTAGATTTTGGGCGTACAATATGCTCATTAAGTATCTAATTGCATAATTTGCAAATTATCCTGCAGGCCTGTGGTACAGTTTTCTGGAGTTCTGTAAGCGGATAATGGATTGTACCTTGGTGGAAGGAAGCCTGGCTGAAGTTCTCGACCTGATTGATTTTGGGTTTGGGCGTATTTTTGGGCAATTGAGTAGCCAAATGGAAGCTAAGTATATGCAAAAAGCACATAATTGCTATATTTTTGACACTGTACATTGGATACTCAAAACTCCTGCACTGCATGAAAGCCCTATCATGGCCCACATCTTTTTTGTTGCAATTTGAAGTATGTGATATATGCGGCTTTAGGTATGCAAATGTAGCTATTAAATCTGCATAAGTGCTATTAATCTCTGAACGGTCGTCAGATAGGCAAAGTCCTTTTCCCCCCCCCCCCCCCCTCGCTTACATGAGACTACTATGCCATGGGGAGGGGTGGGGTGTTGGGAGTGACATACTGTTTAGGTATGGCAATGAGCTAATTAAATAAGCGTATGCTGTATCTCTGCAACGGTACGTCGGATAGGAAAATTCCGTTCGCTCCATGAGACTACTAGGCCATAGGGGTGGGGGGGTGGGGTGTTTTCGGGAGGGGGTTAGGTATTGCGGGGTGATGTTGGATGGGTGGGGTTTGGCAAGGGGTGTTTGGAGGGGTGGGTGTGTCATGGTTATGGCACGGTTGTTGTGTTTGCCGTGTGTTTGGAGAGGGGTGGGGTGTTGCATGTGTTTTGGAGGGGGTTTTGCGGGTGCTGGGGAGGGGTGAAAGTGTTGGGGAGGGGGTGTTAGTGGTTTGGGGAGGGTTTTGGGTAGGGTGTTGGGGAGGGGGTAGGGTGTTTGGGGTTTGTGGAGGGGAGTGGCGTGTTCAGCAGGGTATTGTGGAAGGGGAAGCGGGTTACGGGGTATTTTGGGGTGGGGGTGAGGGGGATTTAGTGTGTTAGGTAGGGTGTTAAGGGAGGGGTTGGGGTGGGTTTTTTTTGGGGGTTTTGCAGAGTGTTGGGAAGGGTGGGGTGTTGGGGGGAGAGGGGGGTGGGTATAATGCGGGGTGTTGGGGTGAGTGTGGCGGGGGTGTTGGGGGGGATAGGTTGGGTTGCAGGGTGTTTTGGTGGATTGGGTTGGGTGGGGGTAAAGGGGTGGGGTGTTGGGTAAGGGTGGGGTGGTTGTAGTTGCATTTATCCCCTGTTGTGATCCCGCGACATTCGGCGGGGACATATTTTATATCGCATCGCGTAAATACGAGTTCGCCTTGTTTAATTCAAGGGGTGACATCGGCAATTAAACAACAATCATCAAGCATACTGATTGATCTAACCTCTCAGTATCAGGATGCAATTGAACACCGCGACCACCTTTCTTGATTAAAATATTATGAAGTGAAGATAAAAATGGAACTAAAAGCGGACTTTAACATACAAACCTTGAACGACTCCAGTGGACACTTGAAAAAGTTTGTTAACCACCAGAAGCTTGAATACAAGCATTACTGTCTTACAAAGGACTGCAAATATATTAAAAATTTTCCTCTTATTCCTTCCTATCATAAAGTTTTATACACCAATTTTGTCCTTGGTACATTGTCAAAGGCACATGAAAAGTCCACGAATAAGCAATATATTTACCATTTTACGTATAGAACGGGCTTTTGAATGATGCTGTGTAGTACACAATATTATCAACCGTTGAGTAATGTTTTCTAAAACCCGGCTTGGCTCTCAGGTATTTGTTATTTCACACAACCAATTAGTTTAATATAATTAATAATACTGGTAAAGATTTTACCAAAATGTCCAATCAATGATACCACGTAATTCTTAGGGTCGTTAATATTTCCCTTTTTAAATAATGGAATGATAATTGCCTTAGACCATGCATACGGGAAATTGGTGCCATAAATTTAATAATTGCTTAGGAAAAGTTTAGAGTCCAAACTTTTTTACCTGAACAAATGCCAGAAAAGGAAGAAACGGGCATTGTTCAAAGATATGTAACTCCATTCAATTACGTGTTGAAGTAATTGTCCGTAGACGTAAATTATAAAATATCCGAGTTTGTGCTTATTAGCTTGGCTCTGTCTTATCATTTGCAGTGTTGGGTAACCGGTACTTGTTACAACAGACATGCAAAAATCTGATTTTTTATGATTTTGTGTGGTTGTTTTGATTTTTACTTGGCAAAATCACTGATAGTGCCTTTAATGTATGCTGTCTTTTGTAGTCGTCCCCTTAGAACCAGAACTGGCATTTTCCCAGGCATTTTTGGACCATCATAGGAAACACTAGTTTGAGGCCCTATATATCAACTTGAAAAGTATCAAGTACATTAACCTGGAAGATTACTACTAATTCCAGATTTTCAAATTCTGTTTTGCTTGATTTTCTACTTTTTTAAGCTATATAAACTTTTTAAACTAGTCTTTCTAAAATGGGCATTTTTTGGACATTGCCAGTTCTGGTTCCAAGGGGATGAGTTTATTCTCTTTAAAAAAGTGCATTTTTGGATCCTATGAATTTCACTAATATCCTCAAGAAAAGTTTGTTTCCACACTTTCATTTGATTCTGATGTTTGCTTTTTGATGTATGATGATGTAGTTGTTTTTGGCACTGCCCTAAACATAGACCCCTGTAATGTATTTCTGCCCATTTTCAATTGTAGGTGAATTTTTTTTTTTTTTTTTTATTAACTAATCATTTGCCATCCCAGAATTCAATTCAAAATGACCAATATATGAATATAAAAACCTTTTTAAATAATCATCAGCTGGAGTAATTAGATATACTGAATATTTTCCTTAAAAATGGGTAAAATAAAGATATGAGATTCAATTTAATATTACCATCTTACCTGCTGATTAAAATTAAAATTCTCCCACTCTGTGATACAGCAAATGTAAAATGAAGTTCATTCAACACAGTTGTGGGATACCTGCTTTGCTGACACTGCCACAAAAAGTATTTTTTATTTATTTTTTTTTTTGACACAAATTTACAGACTTAAAAAGGTTTAACCATAGGTATATGTTTCAGACAATTTTGACATTTTAATAAATGATTCGAAAGTTCTGTTATTGAGAGAAAACATCGTTTTTATTAATATGAGGGGTTTATATCCTTTATAGGTTAAGCATGTTATAATCAACATAATATTTCATCAAACTACATGGGAACCTTGGAAATCATGCTGAAGGAGGCCCTTGACATGAAATGTGAACTCTTACTTGGGGATTCTCAAGTTTTGTTTGGGTGAATGGAACCATACCCATTTGAAATTTCTGCAACTTCCCCTGTACTGTAACATTGTTTTGTTTTTTTTAACATGTTTGGCTATATGGCTTTTATAATTTTTAGGGTGTTTAAGAATCTTGTTCATCTCTTGATGCAAGGGAAACAAGTGTTCTATTCTGCATGTGCATTGTATTGGTTTTATATACCTTGCATGTAGGGTCTCGCATGGTGGATGTGAAATGGGGTAGGCAGAGGGGCTGTAAGATTACTGGAATTTTTTGTAATTCCTTGATTTGGCCATAAAGATTTCGGATTGTAAGAATGTGAAATGAACAAGCTTGTGGTTCACTAATTTTTGTGGTTATATTTCTGGTTTGACAGGTCATTGTTCCAGCATAAAAAGCATACTTTTAAAGTTGGCACATGGCCAATACCTTTTTCAGGGAATTTTTTTTCTGAAATTCCACTTACATTCCTGGATTGGATTTAATGTGGATTGGTCTCATCTTAAAATTTTTTTTTTTTTCTTTTCCACAAGAGCACAATTCAGTGCACTGTTCATTTATTAATCGTATGATCTCCTATTGAACATAAATAACATACATACTGTTGCGCCCATACTAATATCTTAATAGAAATGATTGAACCAAATTTCAAAAACATCATGGTGTTTACACAACTATCTAATTTGCTAAAGTCGTGTAACACCTGGGTACTGATATGGCTCATTATTATCCGCAAACATCATCATTACTTTTAAAAACCAGACTTGTTTTGCTAATGTACATGATCCATTCCTTCTTTATTTAAAATCATATATAAGAGTGCTCAACATTTAACCACCCTTGATCGGATTAGCACTAGAGACGAAATATTCCAAAAGGATAGAAGGATATGTTACCCAAAAACCCACACACCTTTCCCCTTTTTTTTTCTTACAACCTACTTCACCTCACATGCCTTTGACCTCATCACCCAAAAGATGGATCCATGTTGCGGCCCATGATTTAAGTTTAAATTCTCAATTGACTTCAACTTTCAAGAGGTCAATTTGTATTTCCACTTATCTTCCGACTTTACCCACCTACATGACCCCTTTGACCTCAACTGTGACCTTGACCCCCATCACAAACATAGGGATCCCATGTTTTGCACAAACCCATGTAAAAAATTGGTCCCAATTGAACTTCAACTTTTTCACCAAAGCAAATCTATACAAATCTTCACAAAGCTTCACAACCCCCGGGACTCACCTGACCCACGACCTCGGCATGCAACGCCCACCCCACCAACAATGAGGGATCCCACGTTTACCCCCTATGACCCAAACCTGGCCCAAGTACCTACCCGACATCAATTTTTTCCAAAAATGAGGTTCACTTTCACAACATTGTGCACCCCATTTTACAACTTGACCACTGACCTTAGCATGTGGACCTTTGAGCTCATCAGCAAAAAGGGATGCCCTACGGCACGCCCGAACCAAAGTTCGGTTCAAACAAATCCGCCAAAGTGTGAAAATATTAGAGGTAAAAATAAAACCCTTTTTTTTCACCACAGACAATCACAACAGCGACAGAGCAGTCCCCTGTGTCCTCCTGCAAACAAAATCAAGGGCAAGGCCGACACAGAACAACCCATAAATATATTGGTTTATTTAGGGGTGCCATTTCTTTGGGACTTGAATAGAATGCAAAAACCTATCGCTACAATGCTTGGCTCATCGAACAGCATTTTTTCAAGAATAACACATTTTTGGGTTTCCATATTGTGGGTAATATCACTACAACTTCAGGGGGCTAAAACATAAGGGACCAGAGGACAATTTTAAAACATGATCTTTTCAAACCCCACATGGATCTTTACTCTGGAGCGCCCCAGGAGGCCCAGAAGGCTAAAATTAGCATTCTGCTGTTCCTGCAAATCTGACAAAAAAAAGAACCAAACACTCCAATTCAACCTGTGCCTGTAACTTTGAAAAATCTCAGATCAATACAGTACAAAAACCCCAAAACGGTAAGAAAACGGTAAGAAGACCAAAAAGTAATCAAGCGGCATACTGCCCACCTTAAACAATATGCTAATCGGGTGTACCCCCACTAAAGTGTCCTCGTGACCCTTTAAATGAATACAGGTACCATAAAAATTTTATACCATATGATCCACAATACACTGGTAAGTGCCAATTATGATACAAAACGCCACATAACTATACTATCTTAGACAACAGTAAGCACAGTTTTTTTTAAACCCAGACATGAGATCATCGTAGCATAGCTTATGCTTTTTTTTAATATGTATACCAATATAAAATTGTTTTTCAGAGTATGCAAAACCGGAGGCTAATCAGCCAAACCATACAAATAGTTTAAAAGGCATCCATACAAGATCATCAACTAATTTTTACAACTTTCGAAATAGAGACTTAAACAGCGAGTCAACGATGCCACATGATGAAAAACCAAATAAAATATTAATCGTTAGTGGATACAGTGCCGTGATTTTACACCTTAATTAGGCTTCCATTTTTAACCCAGACATCAATCTTTTTATTGCTCACGGCTTAACTTTTTCCAGTAAAAACACATTCAACTTTCGTTGGAAAGATTGGCCATTAAAGACTGCTTATTTAAACTTTCATTAAAAATGTACTGCCTTCCCATGCAAAAATCACCAATTAAAATTTGGAATTCCAAATCCTGAATACACAAGCTCACAATCTTTCATGGTAGAGTCAACCTTTTTCCGAAATATTAATTTGCACCTCGGACCAAAAACGTTTAGTCATCTACACTACCAAAGGATGAGGAATGTCCTCACTTTCGACTTACAGAAGTCCAACAATTGGAATTAGCAAAACCAATTTTAAAACTTTTATTTTTTTTATTTTTTTTATTTTTTTTATGCAAAATTTTTAAACGAAATACCAAATTTTTTGTCATACGGGAGGAAAGTATTGGTATTGATAAAAATTTCCCTCCATTCAAATTCATATCATTGAAAAAGATTAGCCCACTTGGCTTCTGAATTTAGGGTTTTAAATAACTTATCAACCCCACGTGAACATTTTGCAAACTTTAATAGATGTTTGAAATCTGTATAATCATGGGTCCTCTGGGATGAAACAAAACTTCCCCCCTCTTGACACTTTCTATACCTAGATTTAGGGATAGCATTAATCACACTGTAATATCTAAGACATTACAATTGTAAATTATATTTGTGTTTTAATAATCAAAGGAGTAATACTTGTTATCCTCACTTAAATCTGAATATTTTGATACCGTTAACGTAACGCAATTCTCCCTGAAAACCGTATTTTACCAATGTGAATCTCGGAGTTATTCCAGATAATATGATCACAAATATTACGTGTGTATCTTCAAATGTAAACGGAACACCATGCATTGATAACTTCAACAACGATAAAAGTATTGTTAATAGACAGGATACAACTATCATTTTGTTTTAAGTTCCTTCCATAAGAGATTTCCACCAACATGTTTCAGATGCATTATATAGAAACATTTCCAACTACCGTTATTTTTGGGATCTAAAAGACGCTTTAACCCATGCAATCTAAGCCCTTGAATGATGGAGGGAATATGAACCATCTTCAAACCCCCCCAAAAATTTTTTGTCATAATCACCATGTGGTTCTCCTATTATTTTTCTGGCTTCCCTGACGCAAAGACCTATAAATAATTGAATTAAGCTCATTAATGAAATGAATTCAGGGGGTTTAGTGCATACTGATATACTAACACAATTTGAGATAACCCCAGAGATTTGACAATTGTAATCTTACCGATGGGACTCAAATCCTGAAAGCCAAATTCTTAAAATTTCTTTCAATTTTTTAAATTTTGGAATAAAGTTTAACTTGAAAATATCATTTAGATTTGACTCAAATCACACCCAATAACCGAACTGGATCATAAGTATAATTTAAATCTATTCATATGATAATCGGGGGGGGGGGGATTATCCTTATATAAACCAAGCGGGATCAATTCGGATTCATCCAAATTGACCTTTAAACCAGAATATTTGCTGGACAATATTGAGATTTCAATAACTCTTCTAAGAGAGTTTACATCGTGAGGATAGTAGTATCATCCTGCGTATGCCCTTAAAAGAATTCCGTATCCGTAACAGTATACCCTGAAGTAATAATCTGTCCTGGATTGCAATTTTTAAAATCTCACTACATACGAATATAGATAAGTGGACTGAGTGGACAGCCTTGACGAAGACCACAAAATTTCAAAAAATTTCGGGAAGCAGCCCATTATTCATGACGCAGGAAGTAATACCATTATAGATAACTTGACCCAATTGATCAGGTCATCTCCAAAATTAAATATTTAAGTGCTTTTAAATAAAAAGGACCATTCAATTTTAATAAATCGAGTGCCTTTTCGAAATCGATTAGAAACATTAAACAGGCAATTGTTTTTATTCACATGTCTATAACATCCAAGCTAACCTAATTTTCGTCCCACATGACACGCCCCTTAAGGAACCAGTTTGATCAGAGTGAATGATACTAGGCAAAACGGTTTTTAATCTGGAGGGCAATACATTGGTTATTATTTTGTAGTCCGTGTTTAATAATGAAATGGGTCTCCCACTTTTTAAAAAACCGGTCTTTTATCTTTCTTTGGAATTAATTATAACCCCCCTACGTTGATCATTGGCCAAAGTGCCATTTTGAAAAAGGAAAATTAAAAGGCGTTAAACCAGAATATCAAGCATATCATTAAAAAACATAGAAATCAGCGGAAAACCATCCGACCCGGCGATTTGGTTATTGGCATTGTTTTTGAAAGCTTCCTTGCATTCTATTAACAGTGATCCCCCTTCACACATTAACTTAGCATCATAATTTTACAAACTGACATCACCAAGAAAGTCTTCAATATTGAAGTTTTGGAGGAATCCCTTGGGAGAAATCCACTGTTGATAAAAAATTTTTCCCTCATAAGAATATCATTAACCTTTAGTAAGGATGGTCACCTTTATGAGAATGAAGTTTTGTAAATCACCTTCTGCTTTCTGATTTCTTTTTTCTAATAACAAAATATTTGGTGTTCCGTTCACCATATTCCATACCAATTAGCTCTAGCCCTAATCAACACCGTCGGTTTTTAAAACTTAACATGTTTATTCTAAATCCTTTACATTTCTTAAGAGCATTAAAGTAATTATCTGAAGGATGCAAATCAACTTGATATCTAAAGTTTAATCTTTTACCAATTCTCCCCTTGACTTCCGCTTCTAGATTAATGAGCAAAAATTCCCATGTTTTGAAACGAATATACATTTTTTCACAAAAAAAAAAATCCCATGAGAATTAGGATTCAACTCCTTATCCGGTCATCATTTTTCACATCCACCTCCCACACTTTTTTTAATCATATTACATACTCAATATCATTCAACAGAGAAGTGTTTAGTTTCCAAAAACCTCTACCCCTGGCTTCACAAGCAGACCGTTTGCAATTTTAAATAACTACAGCTGAATGGCGGTTTTAAAACCATGTGGAAATGTCACATTCATCATCTGTGCTAAAAGATTAAAAGAGACTAAATAATAATCCAATCGGCAATGGATTGGAGGGTTCGAATTTGAATGCCAGGTGTATCTATAACATTGGGATTTCTCCTTCTCCACACTCAATAAAATCATAAGCATTCATAATAGCCGCACTCTATTTGTTTGCGGGGAATTGATATGAGTAAGGGCCTACCCCCCCCCCCCTTCTCTTGTCCCAAACTGGATCTTGAACAAAATTGAGTCCCCACCCCATATATAGCTTTCACCACTCGCAATCATCAAGTTTCAAATGGATATTTTCAAAACAGGAGGTCATCACATTCGGGCCGGATACACTTAATTAGGGTAATGTTTTGATTATTTCAAATAATATCCAGGATAATAACACGACCTTCATCGTCAGTATATAACATTCTTAAAATTTACTGAATCCCCTGTTTATCAAAAAACAAGCGATCAAACCCCTAGAGTTAGATGTCCCATGGAAAAATAAATATTATTACAGCCCCAGTCCTCTCCTTCCATCCTTTTCAGAATCTAAGGTTGAGTGCGTTTCCTGAAGCAGATAAATACCTACATTTCTGCTATGAAGCCAGGAAAACACTTGTGCACGTTTATAATCCTATCTTTTTTAAAACCTCAATAATCTTTTAAAAAACACCTCGACCATTCATAGAATAGATACCTAACACTATACTATCAGCCATCAGATAAAGATTTGTTTAAAAGAGGTAACACATGACTTCTGATCTACGAAAAATATATTTGCGTATGATCCGTGTACATGAGATATCCAGATCACTAGGATCATTCAATCCTCTTATTAGAAATTTATATATTAAAGCGCACCAATTATCAATATTTAATATGCTTCTCTTTTACACGTCAGATGTAATTTTTGCAATAGTACAACATGAGATCATTTTTATAATAAATTGGTTGGCTGTAACGCGCCGTGACAAAATTTGATATCACCAACCAAGTGTTAAGTTTGGTTAAACCAAAAAAAGCGGTTATCAGCAAGAACTACGAAAAGACATTTGAGACGGACTGGACGTTGGACAAACAAGGCATAATTTGCGTAATAATAAAAGCAAGGAGGCAACTCACTTAGCCTCGCTTTCTCGACGAGGATTGCAAAAAAATGATTGTGCCATAAGTAATTACGTAAAAAAAAAAAAAAAAAAAAAAAAAAAATAAAGTGTGCCCGTTCCGATTTATGTTATATTGTGTTCTACTTCTCGTATCTACTGAACATGAGAGCCCGGCATCCGCACACTCACCTCACCAAGCACCGCGGGGAAAACAAACCCGCGGTCCAATGGCAGACACAACAACGATGCTGCAAAAGCCCCACCCAATACTATGCAACATTAATGGCCAACCACCAAAAAGGCGGTCGTTTTGTTTATATCCATATGGATGGATAAAATGATGTGAGGCCCCAACTCAGGACGCCATGAGAAAAACACAACCTTTCAATCTGAAATCAATACCGCTCCTTATACCTACGCACAAATCGGGGGCCCCAAAGACAATCGAACAAGCACCTTTGAAGTAGGGGCTATATGTGAAAAAATTATTTCATACATGAAACCCATAATTATATCCCCAAAATCTACAAATACCATGCTGCATCACACAATCCCCTACCACCATTCAATTTAAAATATGACAACATAAAAACTGCTTACCCATAACAAAAGTCTATAACTTTGCATATCAACATACCTCAAAGGCAAAAACCATTTTATATGCAAATAACCCCGCCCCTCCGATACTAAAGAGCCATTGTGGCGTCGCCAAAATCTAAACCATGTTTCTCATATGGGCGTATTGGAATATTGACCCATTGTTTACTACATCCACGATGTAACTCGTGTACCATTTCAGCTACACCCAAACAGAGACAAAGGGTGTAAAAAAAAAAAAACATTCCAAAATACAATGCAACTATTGTTTCTAATTTTAAAAAAAAAAAACACACACATTAACATACAAAACACCCCGCGGGTGTCCCCAAATCAATCCCCCAATGCAAACGTCCTCGGAGACCTCACCCTAAATGATGTCACGCGAATCCCCCCAGAAATCCCATATCACCACATAAAACACCGCAACTTTATGCCCATCCAAGCCACAAGCGATAGCAACTAGGAATTTATAGCACATGCGAAATGCCCTGTGGTTCTTAATTTATAAACATTCACTTCTAGTGCTGACATGTGTTTAACACGTACAGTACGGCACATTACCATGCATCATGGATTGATCCAAAACACCCTCTAATAAGAACCATCTGGTTCGGGAAACAGATGGCAACTGAACCATGACCCGGTATCAAATTTGGTGGGCCCACCACTATCACTGTGGAAAGGAGCATTCGCGCCAGCTATCCATTATGGGTGGACAGTATACGATATATATTAGAAACATTGCACCCAAACAAACCACAAATTATAAAAATATACGATTTAAAACCAAACACAGCCATATGGGGAAAAAGTCAGAGTATTCCTAAATTTAAGTTTGCCAGAAAAAAAAAAACCAGGTGAAAATAGCCGAAAGAACTGTGGGAAAACTGATGATGAAAAAGCCTATAAGACTGGGGAAACAGGGAATGACACAACCCGGGAAATTAAAAGTATTATTTGGAGGGAAGGTTTGTACTTTTAAAAATAAATAAAAAATATGAGAAATGCAATCATGAAATCTTGGAGGGAAATGATGCAAGCCTTAAATGGGAATGGAATTTTTTTTTTTTCGGGGCATTTGCATTTTTTTTCAGCACCTCCCGATAGGACCCAACCCAATCAATCTATTTTCGGAAAAAAAAAATGAACATTATATGATATTATAAATCAAATAATATCCCAAACACACACTTCGGTTATTTTAAATTCCTAATACCGCAAGTTCAATGTATAGGATTTATTTTTTTTCATGAGGCGGGCTGCTTTCAGTTCTTACATAAAAATAGACTTAACTATATATTACACAGTCCATAGTTTGTGGAGTACATAATCTTAAGTTCGTGAGTTTCATTACCACCAAAAAAAGTAGAAAAAACAGTTTCAGCGTAATTCACTCCCCCGTAGTACACAGGAAAAATCCAATATCCATATTTTTTTCTAAATGAAACACGATATTGGCAGCCTCATATACTTAATGCAAACTTCACAGCTCTGCCCATAGCGGAAAAAAAAAATCAATCCAAAAATATAATTTACTAACTTCAGTTCATGGCACCAATCCATAATCTTCTCAATAAATAGAACCCACACTTCGACATATATAAAATACAGAAAATTTGCTGTCACGGCGTCTCTACTGTTCAAACATATCCGGGGCAAATCAGCTCCTGGAAAGGGATACACTGCACCCTCCCGCGTTCTCCATTTTCCTGCGATAAAAATCCTTAATTTAAGCCCCGTTGTCATACAGCCGGCCTTTACCTCATTTATTTCCATTTCTTCTTTCTCCAAATCTTCTGGTGTCAGGTCATCTATACATACCACGGTGAATTACCCAACTATCTGTCTAGCTTCCTTCATAACTTTCATTTTATAAAAGATAACTCTTCACTAAAATATGTGGTTGACGATTACCAGTTCTTGGTCCGTCTCGATGAGCACGTTCACTTCTAGGTTCGTCTTCCCACTCAAACTCCTCCGTAGCATCCTTAGTAAAGACACGATCAGTGATTTGAAAAATATTTGAAATTTGGCATTGGGGGGGAAACAGGAAACGGAATAGCTTCAAGTGAAGGATAAGTCTGTAGAATTCTCAGTAATTTAGCCTTTTCAGCTGTAGAAGTGACAGAAAAGGAAGCCAACGGGCAGTGTTCCAAGATGGTTGTAGTAAGTGTCCGTTCCGGACAATAATGACTAACATCTCCGATCCTGTCCTTCTTAGGAGGTGCTTCTATGCTCCTTGTCTTATCATTTGCAGGGTATGTTGTTAGGATACCTGTACTTTGTTACATACATGCACAAATCTGATTTTTCTTCTGCAGGCAGAAGATTAATCCTGACTTGACCAAACCCATGCAGTGTCTCAGTTCTTAATTGTGTTTACACAGCCCATCTATTGTTTACACTTATCAGCTGTTACTACTGATACTGTCTGTGTGAGTTTCAAGGTCCTCATATTTCCATACAGGGCCATGGTCAGTGATTTACATACCCTACTTGCACCCACTAGTGATAGGACATTCCCATGCTTGCACTATGAGACGAGTCCTAACCTAAAGGTACTAGGTACTGTTTTCTGATTGGTTGGGTCAGAATTGGCAAATTTGTTTTGCTTGACAAATAAAACTGTAGAATACTTCTAGAGCCAATTTATATCCAAAATAATACTTCCAATGTTATAAGATACAATTGTGGTAACAGATTACATTGTTTTGATGTATATTTTTAAAACAACGATAGCTGGAACTTTTCATTAAGCACCCTAATATTCATGTGTGGTCAAAACAAGCACAACTTTTGTACAGCATGTATGACATGGTATTACTACACAATAGTGATCTGGCCTTTGCACTAGATAAAAGTTCCCCTTTAAAGGGGAAAGTATGGTAAACTGAAGCTTGGTGTTTTCCAATAATGTGTTTCTACTTCAAAATAATACCAGCATGATCAGAAAAGTAACATGAAACTGAATGTCCTTTGTTTCACAATAGGTGATCATTGATTGATGCCTTGCATAGTATTGATTAAAATATAGTGTTACAAAACTCAATTGTTGTTTCATTTCACCAATTGTGCACTAAAATGCCGAAGATTGTCCTTTTTATTTAAGGACTCGTCTTGTTGATGATTTTTTCTATTTGCTGATTTAGGCAATCACTGATAGTTTTAACAATACCTTTACGTCTCACCTTCCGTTTTACGCACACAAACAGTCTGAAGTTATTCTTCTAGCAAATCTTTCATTTCTATTGATATGAACAGTTTGTTGTTGACACGTTGAGTGAGCAAATCCACCGTAGGCTTTTTTAATAAGTCCACCATCCTCTTTTCTAGCACGATTCGTCCAGCATTATAATCATCTTGGCCTTCGCTTTATCATTGTGTCTTTCACATAGGCCGCTTGCATTTATCGGCATGATAGCAAAACTCAGTTCATTCTGGGGACAGCCCGTCACCCGTGTGGTAACAAAATACAATGGCCGACGGCCGCGATAATTCAAGTCTGACTTGGGGATTCTCAAGTTTTGTTTGGGTGAATGGAACCATACCCATTTGAAATTTCTGCAACTTCCCCTGTACTGTAACATTGTTTTGTTTTTTTTAACATGTTTGGCTATATGGCTTTTATAATTTTTAGGGTGTTTAAGAATCTTGTTCATCTCTTGATGCAAGGGAAACAAGTGTTCTATTCTGCATGTGCATTGTATTGGTTTTATATACCTTGCATGTAGGGTCTCGCATGGTGGATGTGAAATGGGGTAGGCAGAGGGGCTGTAAGATTACTGGAATTTTTTGTAATTCCTTGATTTGGCCATAAAGATTTCGGATTGTAAGAATGTGAAATGAACAAGCTTGTGGTTCACTAATTTTTGTGGTTATATTTCTGGTTTGACAGGTCATTGTTCCAGCATAAAAAGCATACTTTTAAAGTTGGCACATGGCCAATACCTTTTTCAGGGAATTTTTTTTCTGAAATTCCACTTACATTCCTGGATTGGATTTAATGTGGATTGGTCTCATCTTAAAATTTTTTTTTTTTTCTTTTCCACAAGAGCACAATTCAGTGCACTGTTCATTTATTAATCGTATGATCTCCTATTGAACATAAATAACATACATACTGTTGCGCCCATACTAATATCTTAATAGAAATGATTGAACCAAATTTCAAAAACATCATGGTGTTTACACAACTATCTAATTTGCTAAAGTCGTGTAACACCTGGGTACTGATATGGCTCATTATTATCCGCAAACATCATCATTACTTTTAAAAACCAGACTTGTTTTGCTAATGTACATGATCCATTCCTTCTTTATTTAAAATCATATATAAGAGTGCTCAACATTTAACCACCCTTGATCGGATTAGCACTAGAGACGAAATATTCCAAAAGGATAGAAGGATATGTTACCCAAAAACCCACACACCTTTCCCCTTTTTTTTTCTTACAACCTACTTCACCTCACATGCCTTTGACCTCATCACCCAAAAGATGGATCCATGTTGCGGCCCATGATTTAAGTTTAAATTCTCAATTGACTTCAACTTTCAAGAGGTCAATTTGTATTTCCACTTATCTTCCGACTTTACCCACCTACATGACCCCTTTGACCTCAACTGTGACCTTGACCCCCATCACAAACATAGGGATCCCATGTTTTGCACAAACCCATGTAAAAAATTGGTCCCAATTGAACTTCAACTTTTTCACCAAAGCAAATCTATACAAATCTTCACAAAGCTTCACAACCCCCGGGACTCACCTGACCCACGACCTCGGCATGCAACGCCCACCCCACCAACAATGAGGGATCCCACGTTTACCCCCTATGACCCAAACCTGGCCCAAGTACCTACCCGACATCAATTTTTTCCAAAAATGAGGTTCACTTTCACAACATTGTGCACCCCATTTTACAACTTGACCACTGACCTTAGCATGTGGACCTTTGAGCTCATCAGCAAAAAGGGATGCCCTACGGCACGCCCGAACCAAAGTTCGGTTCAAACAAATCCGCCAAAGTGTGAAAATATTAGAGGTAAAAATAAAACCCTTTTTTTTCACCACAGACAATCACAACAGCGACAGAGCAGTCCCCTGTGTCCTCCTGCAAACAAAATCAAGGGCAAGGCCGACACAGAACAACCCATAAATATATTGGTTTATTTAGGGGTGCCATTTCTTTGGGACTTGAATAGAATGCAAAAACCTATCGCTACAATGCTTGGCTCATCGAACAGCATTTTTTCAAGAATAACACATTTTTGGGTTTCCATATTGTGGGTAATATCACTACAACTTCAGGGGGCTAAAACATAAGGGACCAGAGGACAATTTTAAAACATGATCTTTTCAAACCCCACATGGATCTTTACTCTGGAGCGCCCCAGGAGGCCCAGAAGGCTAAAATTAGCATTCTGCTGTTCCTGCAAATCTGACAAAAAAAAGAACCAAACACTCCAATTCAACCTGTGCCTGTAACTTTGAAAAATCTCAGATCAATACAGTACAAAAACCCCAAAACGGTAAGAAAACGGTAAGAAGACCAAAAAGTAATCAAGCGGCATACTGCCCACCTTAAACAATATGCTAATCGGGTGTACCCCCACTAAAGTGTCCTCGTGACCCTTTAAATGAATACAGGTACCATAAAAATTTTATACCATATGATCCACAATACACTGGTAAGTGCCAATTATGATACAAAACGCCACATAACTATACTATCTTAGACAACAGTAAGCACAGTTTTTTTTAAACCCAGACATGAGATCATCGTAGCATAGCTTATGCTTTTTTTTAATATGTATACCAATATAAAATTGTTTTTCAGAGTATGCAAAACCGGAGGCTAATCAGCCAAACCATACAAATAGTTTAAAAGGCATCCATACAAGATCATCAACTAATTTTTACAACTTTCGAAATAGAGACTTAAACAGCGAGTCAACGATGCCACATGATGAAAAACCAAATAAAATATTAATCGTTAGTGGATACAGTGCCGTGATTTTACACCTTAATTAGGCTTCCATTTTTAACCCAGACATCAATCTTTTTATTGCTCACGGCTTAACTTTTTCCAGTAAAAACACATTCAACTTTCGTTGGAAAGATTGGCCATTAAAGACTGCTTATTTAAACTTTCATTAAAAATGTACTGCCTTCCCATGCAAAAATCACCAATTAAAATTTGGAATTCCAAATCCTGAATACACAAGCTCACAATCTTTCATGGTAGAGTCAACCTTTTTCCGAAATATTAATTTGCACCTCGGACCAAAAACGTTTAGTCATCTACACTACCAAAGGATGAGGAATGTCCTCACTTTCGACTTACAGAAGTCCAACAATTGGAATTAGCAAAACCAATTTTAAAACTTTTATTTTTTTTATTTTTTTTATTTTTTTTATGCAAAATTTTTAAACGAAATACCAAATTTTTTGTCATACGGGAGGAAAGTATTGGTATTGATAAAAATTTCCCTCCATTCAAATTCATATCATTGAAAAAGATTAGCCCACTTGGCTTCTGAATTTAGGGTTTTAAATAACTTATCAACCCCACGTGAACATTTTGCAAACTTTAATAGATGTTTGAAATCTGTATAATCATGGGTCCTCTGGGATGAAACAAAACTTCCCCCCTCTTGACACTTTCTATACCTAGATTTAGGGATAGCATTAATCACACTGTAATATCTAAGACATTACAATTGTAAATTATATTTGTGTTTTAATAATCAAAGGAGTAATACTTGTTATCCTCACTTAAATCTGAATATTTTGATACCGTTAACGTAACGCAATTCTCCCTGAAAACCGTATTTTACCAATGTGAATCTCGGAGTTATTCCAGATAATATGATCACAAATATTACGTGTGTATCTTCAAATGTAAACGGAACACCATGCATTGATAACTTCAACAACGATAAAAGTATTGTTAATAGACAGGATACAACTATCATTTTGTTTTAAGTTCCTTCCATAAGAGATTTCCACCAACATGTTTCAGATGCATTATATAGAAACATTTCCAACTACCGTTATTTTTGGGATCTAAAAGACGCTTTAACCCATGCAATCTAAGCCCTTGAATGATGGAGGGAATATGAACCATCTTCAAACCCCCCCAAAAATTTTTTGTCATAATCACCATGTGGTTCTCCTATTATTTTTCTGGCTTCCCTGACGCAAAGACCTATAAATAATTGAATTAAGCTCATTAATGAAATGAATTCAGGGGGTTTAGTGCATACTGATATACTAACACAATTTGAGATAACCCCAGAGATTTGACAATTGTAATCTTACCGATGGGACTCAAATCCTGAAAGCCAAATTCTTAAAATTTCTTTCAATTTTTTAAATTTTGGAATAAAGTTTAACTTGAAAATATCATTTAGATTTGACTCAAATCACACCCAATAACCGAACTGGATCATAAGTATAATTTAAATCTATTCATATGATAATCGGGGGGGGGGGGATTATCCTTATATAAACCAAGCGGGATCAATTCGGATTCATCCAAATTGACCTTTAAACCAGAATATTTGCTGGACAATATTGAGATTTCAATAACTCTTCTAAGAGAGTTTACATCGTGAGGATAGTAGTATCATCCTGCGTATGCCCTTAAAAGAATTCCGTATCCGTAACAGTATACCCTGAAGTAATAATCTGTCCTGGATTGCAATTTTTAAAATCTCACTACATACGAATATAGATAAGTGGACTGAGTGGACAGCCTTGACGAAGACCACAAAATTTCAAAAAATTTCGGGAAGCAGCCCATTATTCATGACGCAGGAAGTAATACCATTATAGATAACTTGACCCAATTGATCAGGTCATCTCCAAAATTAAATATTTAAGTGCTTTTAAATAAAAAGGACCATTCAATTTTAATAAATCGAGTGCCTTTTCGAAATCGATTAGAAACATTAAACAGGCAATTGTTTTTATTCACATGTCTATAACATCCAAGCTAACCTAATTTTCGTCCCACATGACACGCCCCTTAAGGAACCAGTTTGATCAGAGTGAATGATACTAGGCAAAACGGTTTTTAATCTGGAGGGCAATACATTGGTTATTATTTTGTAGTCCGTGTTTAATAATGAAATGGGTCTCCCACTTTTTAAAAAACCGGTCTTTTATCTTTCTTTGGAATTAATTATAACCCCCCTACGTTGATCATTGGCCAAAGTGCCATTTTGAAAAAGGAAAATTAAAAGGCGTTAAACCAGAATATCAAGCATATCATTAAAAAACATAGAAATCAGCGGAAAACCATCCGACCCGGCGATTTGGTTATTGGCATTGTTTTTGAAAGCTTCCTTGCATTCTATTAACAGTGATCCCCCTTCACACATTAACTTAGCATCATAATTTTACAAACTGACATCACCAAGAAAGTCTTCAATATTGAAGTTTTGGAGGAATCCCTTGGGAGAAATCCACTGTTGATAAAAAATTTTTCCCTCATAAGAATATCATTAACCTTTAGTAAGGATGGTCACCTTTATGAGAATGAAGTTTTGTAAATCACCTTCTGCTTTCTGATTTCTTTTTTCTAATAACAAAATATTTGGTGTTCCGTTCACCATATTCCATACCAATTAGCTCTAGCCCTAATCAACACCGTCGGTTTTTAAAACTTAACATGTTTATTCTAAATCCTTTACATTTCTTAAGAGCATTAAAGTAATTATCTGAAGGATGCAAATCAACTTGATATCTAAAGTTTAATCTTTTACCAATTCTCCCCTTGACTTCCGCTTCTAGATTAATGAGCAAAAATTCCCATGTTTTGAAACGAATATACATTTTTTCACAAAAAAAAAAATCCCATGAGAATTAGGATTCAACTCCTTATCCGGTCATCATTTTTCACATCCACCTCCCACACTTTTTTTAATCATATTACATACTCAATATCATTCAACAGAGAAGTGTTTAGTTTCCAAAAACCTCTACCCCTGGCTTCACAAGCAGACCGTTTGCAATTTTAAATAACTACAGCTGAATGGCGGTTTTAAAACCATGTGGAAATGTCACATTCATCATCTGTGCTAAAAGATTAAAAGAGACTAAATAATAATCCAATCGGCAATGGATTGGAGGGTTCGAATTTGAATGCCAGGTGTATCTATAACATTGGGATTTCTCCTTCTCCACACTCAATAAAATCATAAGCATTCATAATAGCCGCACTCTATTTGTTTGCGGGGAATTGATATGAGTAAGGGCCTACCCCCCCCCCCCTTCTCTTGTCCCAAACTGGATCTTGAACAAAATTGAGTCCCCACCCCATATATAGCTTTCACCACTCGCAATCATCAAGTTTCAAATGGATATTTTCAAAACAGGAGGTCATCACATTCGGGCCGGATACACTTAATTAGGGTAATGTTTTGATTATTTCAAATAATATCCAGGATAATAACACGACCTTCATCGTCAGTATATAACATTCTTAAAATTTACTGAATCCCCTGTTTATCAAAAAACAAGCGATCAAACCCCTAGAGTTAGATGTCCCATGGAAAAATAAATATTATTACAGCCCCAGTCCTCTCCTTCCATCCTTTTCAGAATCTAAGGTTGAGTGCGTTTCCTGAAGCAGATAAATACCTACATTTCTGCTATGAAGCCAGGAAAACACTTGTGCACGTTTATAATCCTATCTTTTTTAAAACCTCAATAATCTTTTAAAAAACACCTCGACCATTCATAGAATAGATACCTAACACTATACTATCAGCCATCAGATAAAGATTTGTTTAAAAGAGGTAACACATGACTTCTGATCTACGAAAAATATATTTGCGTATGATCCGTGTACATGAGATATCCAGATCACTAGGATCATTCAATCCTCTTATTAGAAATTTATATATTAAAGCGCACCAATTATCAATATTTAATATGCTTCTCTTTTACACGTCAGATGTAATTTTTGCAATAGTACAACATGAGATCATTTTTATAATAAATTGGTTGGCTGTAACGCGCCGTGACAAAATTTGATATCACCAACCAAGTGTTAAGTTTGGTTAAACCAAAAAAAGCGGTTATCAGCAAGAACTACGAAAAGACATTTGAGACGGACTGGACGTTGGACAAACAAGGCATAATTTGCGTAATAATAAAAGCAAGGAGGCAACTCACTTAGCCTCGCTTTCTCGACGAGGATTGCAAAAAAATGATTGTGCCATAAGTAATTACGTAAAAAAAAAAAAAAAAAAAAAAAAAAAATAAAGTGTGCCCGTTCCGATTTATGTTATATTGTGTTCTACTTCTCGTATCTACTGAACATGAGAGCCCGGCATCCGCACACTCACCTCACCAAGCACCGCGGGGAAAACAAACCCGCGGTCCAATGGCAGACACAACAACGATGCTGCAAAAGCCCCACCCAATACTATGCAACATTAATGGCCAACCACCAAAAAGGCGGTCGTTTTGTTTATATCCATATGGATGGATAAAATGATGTGAGGCCCCAACTCAGGACGCCATGAGAAAAACACAACCTTTCAATCTGAAATCAATACCGCTCCTTATACCTACGCACAAATCGGGGGCCCCAAAGACAATCGAACAAGCACCTTTGAAGTAGGGGCTATATGTGAAAAAATTATTTCATACATGAAACCCATAATTATATCCCCAAAATCTACAAATACCATGCTGCATCACACAATCCCCTACCACCATTCAATTTAAAATATGACAACATAAAAACTGCTTACCCATAACAAAAGTCTATAACTTTGCATATCAACATACCTCAAAGGCAAAAACCATTTTATATGCAAATAACCCCGCCCCTCCGATACTAAAGAGCCATTGTGGCGTCGCCAAAATCTAAACCATGTTTCTCATATGGGCGTATTGGAATATTGACCCATTGTTTACTACATCCACGATGTAACTCGTGTACCATTTCAGCTACACCCAAACAGAGACAAAGGGTGTAAAAAAAAAAAAACATTCCAAAATACAATGCAACTATTGTTTCTAATTTTAAAAAAAAAAAACACACACATTAACATACAAAACACCCCGCGGGTGTCCCCAAATCAATCCCCCAATGCAAACGTCCTCGGAGACCTCACCCTAAATGATGTCACGCGAATCCCCCCAGAAATCCCATATCACCACATAAAACACCGCAACTTTATGCCCATCCAAGCCACAAGCGATAGCAACTAGGAATTTATAGCACATGCGAAATGCCCTGTGGTTCTTAATTTATAAACATTCACTTCTAGTGCTGACATGTGTTTAACACGTACAGTACGGCACATTACCATGCATCATGGATTGATCCAAAACACCCTCTAATAAGAACCATCTGGTTCGGGAAACAGATGGCAACTGAACCATGACCCGGTATCAAATTTGGTGGGCCCACCACTATCACTGTGGAAAGGAGCATTCGCGCCAGCTATCCATTATGGGTGGACAGTATACGATATATATTAGAAACATTGCACCCAAACAAACCACAAATTATAAAAATATACGATTTAAAACCAAACACAGCCATATGGGGAAAAAGTCAGAGTATTCCTAAATTTAAGTTTGCCAGAAAAAAAAAAACCAGGTGAAAATAGCCGAAAGAACTGTGGGAAAACTGATGATGAAAAAGCCTATAAGACTGGGGAAACAGGGAATGACACAACCCGGGAAATTAAAAGTATTATTTGGAGGGAAGGTTTGTACTTTTAAAAATAAATAAAAAATATGAGAAATGCAATCATGAAATCTTGGAGGGAAATGATGCAAGCCTTAAATGGGAATGGAATTTTTTTTTTTTCGGGGCATTTGCATTTTTTTTCAGCACCTCCCGATAGGACCCAACCCAATCAATCTATTTTCGGAAAAAAAAAATGAACATTATATGATATTATAAATCAAATAATATCCCAAACACACACTTCGGTTATTTTAAATTCCTAATACCGCAAGTTCAATGTATAGGATTTATTTTTTTTCATGAGGCGGGCTGCTTTCAGTTCTTACATAAAAATAGACTTAACTATATATTACACAGTCCATAGTTTGTGGAGTACATAATCTTAAGTTCGTGAGTTTCATTACCACCAAAAAAAGTAGAAAAAACAGTTTCAGCGTAATTCACTCCCCCGTAGTACACAGGAAAAATCCAATATCCATATTTTTTTCTAAATGAAACACGATATTGGCAGCCTCATATACTTAATGCAAACTTCACAGCTCTGCCCATAGCGGAAAAAAAAAATCAATCCAAAAATATAATTTACTAACTTCAGTTCATGGCACCAATCCATAATCTTCTCAATAAATAGAACCCACACTTCGACATATATAAAATACAGAAAATTTGCTGTCACGGCGTCTCTACTGTTCAAACATATCCGGGGCAAATCAGCTCCTGGAAAGGGATACACTGCACCCTCCCGCGTTCTCCATTTTCCTGCGATAAAAATCCTTAATTTAAGCCCCGTTGTCATACAGCCGGCCTTTACCTCATTTATTTCCATTTCTTCTTTCTCCAAATCTTCTGGTGTCAGGTCATCTATACATACCACGGTGAATTACCCAACTATCTGTCTAGCTTCCTTCATAACTTTCATTTTATAAAAGATAACTCTTCACTAAAATATGTGGTTGACGATTACCAGTTCTTGGTCCGTCTCGATGAGCACGTTCACTTCTAGGTTCGTCTTCCCACTCAAACTCCTCCGTAGCATCCTTAGTAAAGACACGATCAGTGATTTGAAAAATATTTGAAATTTGGCATTGGGGGGGAAACAGGAAACGGAATAGCTTCAAGTGAAGGATAAGTCTGTAGAATTCTCAGTAATTTAGCCTTTTCAGCTGTAGAAGTGACAGAAAAGGAAGCCAACGGGCAGTGTTCCAAGATGGTTGTAGTAAGTGTCCGTTCCGGACAATAATGACTAACATCTCCGATCCTGTCCTTCTTAGGAGGTGCTTCTATGCTCCTTGTCTTATCATTTGCAGGGTATGTTGTTAGGATACCTGTACTTTGTTACATACATGCACAAATCTGATTTTTCTTCTGCAGGCAGAAGATTAATCCTGACTTGACCAAACCCATGCAGTGTCTCAGTTCTTAATTGTGTTTACACAGCCCATCTATTGTTTACACTTATCAGCTGTTACTACTGATACTGTCTGTGTGAGTTTCAAGGTCCTCATATTTCCATACAGGGCCATGGTCAGTGATTTACATACCCTACTTGCACCCACTAGTGATAGGACATTCCCATGCTTGCACTATGAGACGAGTCCTAACCTAAAGGTACTAGGTACTGTTTTCTGATTGGTTGGGTCAGAATTGGCAAATTTGTTTTGCTTGACAAATAAAACTGTAGAATACTTCTAGAGCCAATTTATATCCAAAATAATACTTCCAATGTTATAAGATACAATTGTGGTAACAGATTACATTGTTTTGATGTATATTTTTAAAACAACGATAGCTGGAACTTTTCATTAAGCACCCTAATATTCATGTGTGGTCAAAACAAGCACAACTTTTGTACAGCATGTATGACATGGTATTACTACACAATAGTGATCTGGCCTTTGCACTAGATAAAAGTTCCCCTTTAAAGGGGAAAGTATGGTAAACTGAAGCTTGGTGTTTTCCAATAATGTGTTTCTACTTCAAAATAATACCAGCATGATCAGAAAAGTAACATGAAACTGAATGTCCTTTGTTTCACAATAGGTGATCATTGATTGATGCCTTGCATAGTATTGATTAAAATATAGTGTTACAAAACTCAATTGTTGTTTCATTTCACCAATTGTGCACTAAAATGCCGAAGATTGTCCTTTTTATTTAAGGACTCGTCTTGTTGATGATTTTTTCTATTTGCTGATTTAGGCAATCACTGATAGTTTTAACAATACCTTTACGTCTCACCTTCCGTTTTACGCACACAAACAGTCTGAAGTTATTCTTCTAGCAAATCTTTCATTTCTATTGATATGAACAGTTTGTTGTTGACACGTTGAGTGAGCAAATCCACCGTAGGCTTTTTTAATAAGTCCACCATCCTCTTTTCTAGCACGATTCGTCCAGCATTATAATCATCTTGGCCTTCGCTTTATCATTGTGTCTTTCACATAGGCCGCTTGCATTTATCGGCATGATAGCAAAACTCAGTTCATTCTGGGGACAGCCCGTCACCCGTGTGGTAACAAAATACAATGGCCGACGGCCGCGATAATTCAAGTCTGACTGGGCGACTTGCACTTTTTAATCGCCAATTTCTTCAATGACTAAGATGATTCTTCTGCGACAACTCCACACCTCACAAGAAAGCTAGAAGATTGTGGTCACGGTAAGCTAGGTTGTGAGAAACCACAAATCGCATAAATATGATGTTATGGGATCCGAATCACAAACGTCTCGCTAGACCCTTTTGCACCTAACGGAGGAAGGAAAACGATAAGGAGCACTCTGCTTCGAACAGGGGGGCCTATAGTAAAAAATGAAAATATAAAATCAAGGGGCAAAATGATTAAAGGACAAAACAAAAGGTCGCCACCATGTGAGAAGCAAGATTGAAATGTCCGTGCTACTTTTTCTTGCTTATCCGACGTTATCTGCAAATCCTCAATCGTGCACTATTATGTTCAATAGACTTGGCTAGATTTTCTCTTCTAATTTTTGACAGCCCATCAATTTTCCTCAGCTTTGATTTAACAAACAGTTTTCAACACCGGATTATCGTCGTCGGAGGTTCACTGCTATACTCCTGTCTGGAGTGCACCCGGTTTCGGCTGCAGCAGCGGCATCTCGCTGCACCCGTCGTGTACCCATTGTAACAAACTCCGTATTGACACTCCAACGTTGTTGTAGAGCTCCTTCTCACACACGTCCGCTCACGTCAGTATCATAGTGAACCAAGAGCCAACTCAAGTGAAAAAGACAAAAAGAGTCTCATCTAAAAAGGTTTCACAACTTTTGGTATTTTTCGGATCAAGAGGGATATGAATTTTGGATGAACTAAAGTTGATAAAATTTGAGCAATACATGGTAGGTAGAACACGTTACCATCTTCACCTATTTATAGTGGATGGAACATTTTTTTTATTTATTTTATACTTTATTATTACACTGTAGGCTCGGGGAAGAGGGTGTTTTGGTCAATCTCCACCAATGCAACCAGTTTTGGGAAATTCACACTCACATGGGTCATGTGATCAATAAAATCAATCCTAATTCTTAACAATCAAAAACCCTGACTTTAACACTATTTTCGCCCAACAACGTGTTAGTACTTAGTGGAATTTTGCAATGATTACGACATGTTTGTGAACACTAAAATTTTTTGAAAAACACTTTATTCCTAAGTACTGGACATGCTGTTCGTAAAGTACTATAATAGGTACCATTGCTATGCCAATCATGGATTTGATTCAAAACACCCCTTATGGGCTCGGGGGTGTCCTCGGGTAGAAGACCAGTTAACCTTCTTTTGTGATCCTCCACATTTGGTTGGGAGTGTTTGGTCCTTTGGCTGGCACGCGCGGCGTGATAACAATTGGCGCTTGGGTGGGGGCGAGGAATGACAGGTTATATGGTGGCTGGAGGGACACCGATGATGATGCAGCGCTTGAGATTCAATTATTAAGAGATATCAAACGTGCTGTGTCCTCGGGATGTCCTTTTTGGCGCTGGAAAGTGGTAGTGTGTGCCCTGATTGGGGGTGCCCTAGGGTTTGCCGGACGGTATAATGGGGTCTTCGTTGGTATATCCATTGGGTGAGGAGTGGTTTTTCCTACTTTGGGTCACTTTGACGTCTGGAGTTGTTATTGGAATGAATCACGGAATGCAAGATATGATTTTAATGCGTATCTAATCTGTATGTTTTGAACTCGTTATTTGTGTTTTCTGTGTCTGTTTTGAACTTAAAGCACTAACACAGCAACAAACTTTTCAAAGAGCGCTCCTAATTTTCAAAATTTTGAGATTTTTTGAGTGTGTTGGTAATTATTAGAAAACCATATCTGCGAGTGGTAGTGCTCCAAAAAAAATTGCTTAATTTGGTTATAAAAAGGAAGCACAATTTGTAATTCGGAATTGGGATCCTTGATTGTAAATTTAATGGTGGAGCTGGAAACGGCCTCATTATGTCCATCAATGATGAAAATAGGTCGCGAAAATAAATGCCACCTCATGAACAAATGGACTTATAAAAAATATGAATGGACCCTAAATCAATAAGTGAAAACACCCCTATGGATGTGCATAAAAACACACGTACATGGCGGGCAATTTCCCGGCCCCCCCCCTATCCTCTCATATTGAATTCGGACGTTTTTCCAAAAGCCGTTGACATTATATCGGAGATGACAGTATCAATTATTCTAAAACTAAAAAAAAATCCTATTTTGGCAAACCATAGAGAATGTTGAGCTCTAGCAGTCACATTATTATTTAATAGTCAAATTTACCAATGCAACTGTGCAAAAAAATCTAAAACATCTCCGGAAAATAGGGGGCTCTTCCAAAATGTGCTGTTATTGCTATAAATGTGAGCTTGGGCTCTGGGAAATACAAAAAAAAAGGTAAGATTAAAATTGGACCCTGCAAACCTCCTGCAACTTTTTACCAGGAGGTAATAAACCATTGAAAAAGCACAAATGGAATATGTTACAAAAAGGAGCCAATTCAATTGACAAATCTAGCCTTTGGATGACAGGTTTCCAGGTACTTTTGCAGACAATAATAGAACCAGGATGCAGTGGACCATAAAACCACCAGAACCAATCCGGATTGCAGTTGAGCATGCAAGCAGACACGCCACCAAGGCACCATGGATTTCCAGGAAACAGATTGGAGGTTACTTTCCGAGGGATTTTAGGCCAAAAAAATTATTGTTTGTGTGGTCCATTGTGTGTCGACACGCCCAAAATTTGGTGGGTCAGCAGTGGTCGTCCTTTTTTTATTCCAACCATGAGCGTTGCACCGATACATTGCACATGGTTTTATACTGACCAAAAACTTTCACCTCTGTTTATATAGGGCAGATTAAGTATGACTTATCACAAGCTCGACCCAGGACTGCTAAAGATATGTCAGCGAACAGGCGCATATGTGAATGGAAGGACACACGATTCAGGGACCAATGATGTTCAATTGAATAGCAATCCTGAGCTGTGTATCTCCCGGGTTATCCCAATTTGCATCCCCATTCTGTTCATTTTGCCAGATCTTAGCAGCCTGGTCTGAGCCTTGTGTAGTCCTAATGTCTGCCTATTGAACCAAGGGACAGGGTGAAAGTTATTGGCCAGTTTCCATACTGTTACAATGGATATTGTGGTGTACTAAGTAATCACCTCTTCCGTACCATAAAGACGGCGTCTTGGCTTATTTTCACTTCGGTTCAGATCTAATACATGGTAAGCATTTTGGCAAAAAAACGGGGTTCGAAAAAAATTGGTGGGTGTCTTTTTCTGGTATTGTCCTTATGTCTCTTAAGGTTTTTCTCTATTTGGTGTCCAAAAAAATGTGTTACTTAACGGTAAAATTTACTTTATGTTTCTTTGTGTCTTTTGGACTTTTATTTTGCGACTCAGCGATTTCACAAGGATTGTTGACAATCATTTCCTTTTAAGAATCATGTTTTACATGATGTTTGTCCACATGCATACTAATCACTGCTTAAAATAGCTAAGCTCACTCCATTCCTTCTATAGAAAATCACAACTTTTTGTAATAAAAATTCCAGATTCAGAATTTTGTTATACACCGGTTATATTTAATTTTGTCTTCATAAAAGATTTATGTTTGTCATTATAATTAAGACATTTATGATTATGAAACTGGCAATTAAAGGTGTACGACGAGATTTTGCGTCACCCAAATATTGTGTCATATAGTATTTATATAAAATTCAGGGACACTCACATAGATTTCTTACCTTGTATTTTGCTACAGAAATGTCTTCACAAGAGAGAAAAAGCGTGATTTTGATTTGCTTATTAATTTTCCAATATTAAACTAGCTGAATTCCATATTGCTCCTCTAACGAAATTAGGGAAATTCACAATTTTTGTACCAACGAAACATTCTCATCTTAAATTCCTTTCGAATGGGGAATTTTTGGATTGAAAGCTTTTACATCAAAGGGAACCATCAGATTACTTTCAAATTTTTAGGACACCTGTATGTGGAAATCTCTCGTTGCAACAATTAAAATTGACAGTAAAATTATAGTGAATTTGCATTTTCATACTTGTATACAAGTTGAAAACACCTTTGGAAAATGTCAAACTTGTTTGTCTTGCTTCCGAATATATTGGTCGAGTTCACACATTCAGGGACAATTATATACCACACAGCAGTTTTTAAAAGTGGATTATTACTACAATATATCATCATGCTTAGTTTCAAGGGGCCTTGACCTCCGGGGTGCTGCTAACAATGCCAGCTTACCTTGAAGGTAACTATATCATGATTTGGGCTTAAACATTGTCATATTCATAATCATTGAGACAATTTCTTGAAGCTGACATTAGTTATAGGGACAACTATTTCATTTTATTTCAACAGAAATCAGTGAACTTGAGTCCACTCTGCCAAAAATTCAGATACCACTCATATTAATATAATATTTACCATTAAAAAAAAAAGTAAAGTTCACCCCCCCTGACCAAACGTGGGCATTTTGTAGACAAGTTAGGGATTCCTTTAAACAACCTGTTACAAAATGTAAGATGTACACGGAAATGTTACCACCATTTAATGGGCAAAAAAAACGTTTAACACAGCAGTTGACCTCTCACTCCCTGAAACGGACTTATTTAATTAAATTTGATGAACCACATAAAAAATGAAATTTTTGCATATGGCTTTAACCAGCAAGGAAATAAAGTTTTAAATGATTTTTTTAAAAGATTCTTTTTCCACCTCACACTGAACATCGATTCCCAAAAATTTTTTGGTACCACATGATAGCTTAGAGTTTCTCTTTCCCTTGGTATTAAATTAAGTACCAACCATTCCCATTATGACGGTTCACTATGACGTCATAAGTTGAGGAAAGTATAAAAAAAATACTGAATTAGGGTGAAAAAATTGATATTTCGCCATATTCCGACTTCCAAAAAGTAGCACTAAAAATCTCGGAGTATAAATCTAGTCATATCCCATCAAAGAGAGCAAAAACGTGTGGAAAACTCGGATATTCCAAACATTTTTGGTGAAAAAAAACAATTTTTCACCCTATTTAACACTGTGCACTATGGGAAATTGACAGTTTGTGCGGACATGTGGACTTTATCAGCGTCAGCCTGGATGTAATTCTGGCATTGTTGGTACTCGTTTTGGTACCAGTGGAAAGGGGAATATGACCAAGCATATTCACATTGGGTATCCAAATCACGTGTCTGTCGTACTTCTGGTTGGTAATAGGCATGTTTGTGTTATTCTCGTCCCAGGGATTTTCTCGATTGTAAACCCTATGCACGAAAGTGCCCTTTTTTAATTTGTCATCAAAAATTTAATAAATGGACGTCATTTCAAGGAAGAAGATTAACTAAGTGTGTGATTTTTTGCACCATTAAAATGTGTAACCTTGCAGTGACAATTCCACATTTTTGTAACAGGTTTAGTCGGCCTAACTTTTCCAGAAAAAAGTGTACCTTGCTCAGGGGGTACTTATTTATTTTGCCACTGTATATCATATTCCAGTTTGAACCCATAAAGTCACCTGCATGCATGAGCAAAGTTTTTATTTTTTTTTTTTTATGGGATCCACTCTTCGCTTTTACCTTGAAACTCTTGGGTATTTATCTGATGTTTTTTAATAAACTCTACCCATTGCTTCGAGGCATTACATGGAGGAGAATGAAAGAAAACCAACGTGGATTGCGTACTACCAAGGGGGTAGAAGATAGGGGGAAGCTGATTTCGGTGTGCCTTGTGACGGGCTTTTGTGCGATTATGGCCGATAATATGGTCCTGGAGCCTTAATAATCTGGAAAAATAATCTAATTCAAAATTTAATTGCACCATGCTCCAGAGAGCATTTGCGAAATATGCTCCTGGAGCAGTATTGGACCAGATATTTCTCCACTGATACAGGAGCATTATTTGCTTCCTAAGCTCCTGGTCGTGGAGCCATTTGCTTCAAATATGCTCCAGGGCATTTTCAAAAATATGCTCATAGGGCTATTTGACAAATATTTTCTCCAGATTATTTATTGCTCCCAGGACACACCATTTACGCTCCCATAGCAATCTCTAGTGCTGGGACACCCGCTTGAAAGTGCCAACCTATTCCGTATCCGCATCGCTAATTGGCCGGGTATTCAGGGGACATGAGCTACATCATGGGGACTCCCTAGCAGCCCAACGCTGTGGTAAAAGGCGATCGAGATTAGCATGAATCAAAAGGAAGGATGAAAAAACGGTTTCGCTGTACCTTGGATATCGCAAAATTCAACGAATCAGGTGGTCAATCTGATGTTAGAACCGGGTTCCTGACAAAAAAAGACCCTAGGCGACGGAAAAAAGAAACCCGTTTTACGGGCGAGCGGACCCTTCAAGTAGGGTCGGTCGGGTCGGGCCGATTTTTTTCCTTTTTTAAATGTTTTTTCTTTTCTGGAATCAAACATTGGTAGCCCAAAATAGCCCCAAAATCCTGAACAAATCAAGAGAAAAAAATTAAAAAAAACATTTTACTAAACAAATTTTCTTAAAAAAAAAAATAGCCAAAATTGATAAATTTGGGCTAACAAACAGGGCTGATTTTTACATGATTTTGGGAAAACACTAAAAAAAAACATTCTGCAAAAACTGAAAAATCACGGTCGGCGGGCCCGTAAACACAGGGTTTTTATTTTCGTCGGCCTTAGCTCATTAGTTTTTGTAAGCCTGACATCGTGGCATGCCTTGACAGCAGCAATCGAGAATTGAGCCAGTGATAAGAGCTGAAAAGGTAAGAAACATGCTTGTATGGATGTATTTTTCATGTTTTTTAGTCTTTTTCCAAAAAACATTTAAAAAAAAAAAAAAAAAAAAAAAAAAAAAAAAAAAAAAAAAAAATAACACTATATTATAAAACTAGTTCAGCTAACTAGGACAATTTAGTTAGGAATATTTTGGTGCATAAATCGTTACGATAGGCCAAGTATTTTGTGCAATCTCCCAGTGTACAGCAAAGGTCAACCCAAAAAAAATCCGAATCAAACCGGGGGGCATCTGACCCCTGTGTGTACGTGGAGTTTCCACGCTTAGCCGATTATGATGTGGGTTGATAACTCCCTAGCGCAGTTAAGATTTGCCAAGGTTTGCCAAGATTCAACAATTGCCGGCGCTGTGTGCCAAGGACGACACGTAAAATGGTGTGAAGGAGCATAGTAAATACTCCTGGAAAACATACTGACTTATTAGTTTCCAGATTATTATGCTCCAGGACATAGCTCACCAGGACTATATTATCGGCCAAAAAATTGCACACAAGCAGTGAGGGACGAGCCAGGAGGGACCGACATGACCGTGTTCTAGTATTCTGGTATTCTGCTCGGAACTATCATCAGTTGAGTGGCAAGAATACCAAATTTATTACAAGTTTGATCCAAAAATATGTATTTTTCTCTATGTCCTCTCTTGTTTTCTTTTCTTTTTTTTGGAAAACTTGCTCGGCCCAAATTGTTGGCAACTGTCTGATCTGTTTACGGGCAGCGCAGGTCTACGTGCCTGAGTTGGAGGTGATCTGGACACTTTATCAGAGTGCCATGCCATTTTCTTGCTATATTGTTTTCACCCCCCCCAAGACAAAGTCCGTTAAAGGCACTCTCAGTGATTTGTTACAGAGACCCTGGCACATTTGAAAAATAGTGCTCCCTCAAGATTTTTTAAATCGATATTTTTGCCTGGTTGTAAAGTTTTTATATACAAAAGCCCTCACCTGAAATGATTACGACCAAATCAGCGTCCATATGAGTAAACAGAAGGATTTTATAATTAACGTCGCCGTCGACATTAATTCAGCAGACGACGAAAATGGCGTTGAACACAAGAAAATGCACGCCGTATGCATGTTTCCCACGCAATGCACCCTGTTTGACCGGTCTGTGACCTTTGTGGTTTGGTTTTAATATCAGTGAGCACGAGTCTGTGATATTCATGTAATACACACATTTGTTGATTAAAGTGATGGAAAACTTAAAAGTTAGCCTACAAATTACCTGGATGTCTTCAACCTCTTATTAACCTTCCTATCTGTTTTTGAGTATGTTATTTTTATGGGTAAAATGTATCTCTGTTCTTCCAATGGCCTAGACTATCATTTGAGAGCAAATTGAAGAAATTTCATATTTTGTGAAAATGTGCCAGTGCCGCTTTAAATAAAAAAATCGAAAAAACAAAAAAAAAAAAACATCAAAAATCAAATGTGTGCATTGTCTTGTAATCGGTATAGGTTTCCTAACATACCCTAAAAGGTAGTCCAGCTAGACAGGGACCATCGTTCTCCCACTGACAGATGCCACCGACGAGTAGCGAGAGCCTCGCGCTTCGCGCTCTGTGGCTAAGTCACGGGGGGGATGGACACAGGGGGAAACGAGGGTCCTTCTGAATGGACTTACAAGTGCCAGACTGACTGAATGGAAGCACCTAATAAGGACAAACAATCTGGTATTTTAGCCATTACTGCCACAGCCACTGTCTGAAACACAGTAATATGGAATTCATATATTTGAACACCGCTTGTTTGCTTCTTTTCTTTCAATTTTTCACTTGCAAAAAATAACTTTTTTTAAGAAAAATTGTCATGTGAAATCTCTCTGTACAAACTGTTTTTTGCAAATTTACAAATACTGGACTCTTTCAGGGTGAACACTGAAGGGGCTTTAAAAAGAATTCTGTAGACTTTAAAATTTGTTCTCTGGGTGTTTCTGGGTGGGTCAGCGAAAAAAAATGCCTATGATGTTCAGTGAGATGAGAAGTCAGAGAATTCCAGAGTATACAATATTTGCCAACCCTGTTTGTGGTGTCATTTTGCACCTGAAAATCTTAACCCTCTGAGGTCTATCACCTTTCTTACAGTATCTCTGATTGGCTCATTACATGATATAACATGATATCACCTCTGAGTAACCAATCAAAATAGACCTTCCATATGTCTGTATAAACCTTTTATTCTTTTCTTAGAATGTCTCTGATTGGATAAATACATCATATAACCCAATTTATAAACCAATAAAATCGGCTGGTAGAAGACCTCAGGGGGTTAATAAATTTTGTTCATCGCCCGTTTCTTGCTATATTGCTATTCTTTACAGAAAGTTGAAAGAATGTAACTGTCTTGAAGGAGTCTTCTAAGTTGATGATATCAAGAAATTCATATGATGGTGTTTACGTGGTGTTCCTTCTTGGATATTGCATACCTTTCCTATGCATGTGTCTACACTTTGAGGTAAGTCATGTGAAAAGTAATCAAATGGCCTATATGCATTCGTCTTATGATATTAGAAGCCACAATTCCTTTTAAAATTATAAAAGCATATTTTTAATTGTATAGTGTGTTACTAGCTATCACATACTAGCTGTGATGTGCACCATGCACCTTGACAACCGTCGCCGATGCCGAGTGGCTCAATAGTGCGCGATCAGTGCAGATTTTTGCTGAGCCCTTGCCGCAAAGAGCATAATGCGCAGACTATGTGTTTAAGGAATTGTGGTTTGAGACTTTACCATTGTGTTCTCAATGGATCTTTTCAAATGTTCGTGCCTAATCCAAGGCATCTAACTCTTGGAAATAGACCAGGCCATTTTGATTGGCTAGGACCAGGACTGAGGGCCGCCATGGACTCTTTTAGAACAGCAAGCATCTAAATTAACTTGCAGCCCCTGGGGGACAATCAACATATTTAAATTTTCAGCTTTTTAAAGTTGAAGCAATTTCATTGGTTCTGTCTCCTTTCAATAACAAGTTAAAGGCCTATCATAAGTTTGCTAAATCAGAAATCATGAAAAATCTGATTTGTTATTCAAAATCGCAGTTGTGCAGTTCCATGGGGTTATGAAATTCATCTGTGAATAGCCCATATTTACCACACGAAAGTGGGAACATTTTTTCTTATATCTTATAACTTCCGGAAAGCCCTGTTCTGGTATCATCACTGCTATCGTCGCCTTCTGTGTCTCTATATATTATTCGTGTTACCATTTGGTGATCAGGTGAACAAAAGTTGCTTTCAACCATTCAGTAGAGAGGTGGATGACAAATGGAACTACATCAAATGGTAATGGGCTTATAGTAACTCTCCATTTTGGAAAATTAACAATTTATTTTAGTATAAAATTTAAAGGCAATACAAGCATATTTTTTAAAGAATGCCCAAATCAAATTTCATAAAAAAATTGAGATTGTCTACATAGTTATCAGTTTGTACTTGTCCTAGTCAACTATACCTGTGATGGTAAAACTAAGGGGCATTTCGTGATCCACAACCTCGTCCCCTGACTTACAACAAAAAAAGTTGGGATTTTTATATCATCTAAAACCGTTGAGTCCTTAGAAGCCCTGTGTACCTACTCTTACGTGCAAATGCAGTCGATCTGTGAAGAAATTTTCAATTTTGTATCTTTTCTGTCCTAAATGGACAGAAATTACAGCACAGTAGCTAGGGAACCGTGGAAACAAACATTGCTCATAACACAAAATCACAGGATCGGGATCACACACTAATATTAGGTGAATAAGCTTTTCTCAGGGATATCTAGTGAACAATGAATAAAACGAAGGTGCGAAATCACAAAATGCCCTTTAAACTTTTAAAAAATTTCTTAATTTTGGAATTTTGTATTTTAGGATAATTAATACGTTTTCGTCTGCTGGAAACGTCCTCCAATGAGCAAGGAAATGTAGCCATGTAAGTGTCTACACTCATCCATTCGTTGTTCCGTTGGTTCAAGCAGTCAAGGTAAGATGTCAAGATTGTGAAGGTGGCATTTTTATATTTCACAATGGACGTGCATAAGTTTGGCATTTTTATCTTCCGCCATTAATTAAACAATCGGGTATCCCGATTCTAATCACAAAATCCCTTCTTTAATGACACATACGCACTTTGAGCGATTAAACCATTCGCAGGTATATTATTTATACTCTAGACAATTATCAACACCAACTGCAAAAATTTTAAATTTCAATCATTGGGGGTACTCTTCAAAATATTGCTCTTAAATGCTTTACAAGGCTGACTCAGAGATTAAAAAAAATACAAAACTTAAAAAAAATGTTTATGAATATTAATGAGCTAATTTTGCATAAAAAACAAAAGAATATTGTTATTCCCTGTACCAGATAACATTCCGAATACACCCAATATTTTTAAGTTCCTGGGTCACTTTGGTTTTTCGTACCGTACCTATATAGAATTTCCTTTTCCCTGTGGATTCCATCCATATGTCTTTTCAATTTCATGCCGTTGTTCATTTGTCATAGTAAGCTGGTGTTGCCATGCGTTGTACTTCCTGACCAAGACCACCCTCAGCAACTCATCTCTGCTGCTGGACTATTTCGCTTGTTCTCTCACCTACAAATCTTCTCCAAATATCCTAGACATGTAAGTTGACAAAAACAAGGTGTAGGGTCAGGGATAATCCACCCCATCATAGCTAAAGTGGAAGTTTCCATAACCTAACCCATCTGACAAACCTTTTTTTCTGAGGACATTTATGATTAGGACCCCTTCACGGAATAAAGCTGTTTATTTTCTGTTCAAGGTTTCCAAATTCATAGTGGTGTCAGATGGGTCAGGTTATGAAACGCCCCTAAATGAGGGGAGAGACTATATATATGTGTTGGTTTATCAAAAAATGACTTTAATGACAGACATGACAAATGATTTAAGAAAAGACTAAGATTTTGAGGGTGCACATGTGCTGCTGAGACCAATTAGGTATAGTCGGTGGAACACTGGAATCAATGGAAGGATTGTCTGCCACCTGTGGCGGCACCACGGGGGCATGGAGGGGCTTTTGGCCCCCCCAATTTTTTTCTTTCCTTCCCCCTAGTTTGGCCCCCCCCCCGCCCCCCCCGGCCAGAATAAAACTGAGGGATTTTTGTCAAAATTCAGCGATTTGGGGCCACAAAGTCACAACATTTTTTGGGAAAATCAGCGATTTTGGGCCAAATTGGTTATAATATTGGATACTTTGCCCCCCTGAATTTCACTTTTGTGCCCCCCCCCCCTAACAAAAAATTTTCACTTTTCTTTTTCTCCCCCCATTTCCCCCCCAGGAAAATGAGGTCTGGCGCCACTGGCTGCCACGGCTATGGAGTTGCGTTTCTGG